>JACEVL010003415.1:0-13565 GCA_020284085.1 Aporrectodea caliginosa
ATAAGTTACAGGCTCTTAATTATGACTCTATGCTATCTGCTCATATGTAATCAAAAGAATTCTACAGCTTTACCTCCAATATTTTCATAAATGTGCTCAATAACTTCATCCGCTTGCGCTGATGGAAGCAGCTCATAGTCTATGTGTACTCTGGAAATATTAATATTAACAAACAACATTTTATTCTTCAGCCGAATCGAAAATTATAAATAAGACATCAAAATAGAGGTCGAACTAATAATTTATAATGTCTTAAGTTTTGATTTCATGTTCTCTGTTCCAGTATGATTCGATGATTTCTATAGTGCTACCTTGCAGTGCTAGTTAATAGACTGGTCCTCGGCCTTAGCTTCAAAGTAGGCTAGTGTTGTAGGACTTTCGAGACTAGGATTATGATTACGACTGGGCCTACCTATAATGTCACGTAACTTTCTTTCCCTATTTTCATCCGCTGGTGAACACAGGTCCAGTTCGTCAGGTCTCCCTTCTGTAGGTTTTATTTGCGGCCATTCTAGAAACAATTATATCAACAAATCGCAATTATTCTTCAACTGTTGTAAGATATAAAAAAAACTTTGACTAAAATGGAAGTTTTACTAGTAAAATATACGTGCTAGGCCTTAGGCTACTGGTCAAATAGCAGCATTCTTGTCAACTACGCGACGTGTAAACGTTTATCATCATCATCATCATCATCATCATCATCATCATCATCATCATCATCATCATCATCATCATCATCATCATCATCACATATTCGTTTATTCTAAGCAATCCGACTCCTCAGGCAAAACTTCGTCACCTGCTGCATCTTTCGACGTGTTTGAACCTCGGATGAGCAGAAACTAAGCTCAGGATCAGCAGTTCTATAGAAAACCTCCATCATAGTTTGTAACTAATGCATGCCTGATTCTATATTGTCTGTCAACTGATGTTTTGCTGCTTAGTCATAAGAAACATATTCGTTTTGAGAAACTGTTAGAAAGGAATTAAATAAGCGATATATTTAATCAATTATTGCAGAATTATTAAGTCTTTGTACCAAACCTGTAAATTTCTGTTTGCTCGACAGTTCATCTGTCTGTGTAGTGGCATCGTGTCTGCATCGTTCATCTAAAGGGTTCGATCTAATAGGACTCTGTCGAACCCAACCTACTGTATGAAGATATACAAACGTTTAATGAACAATAATTATTCTATTCTATTTTTCTACTTACAGACTTATAAAGCGCCTCTCATAGTACAACCTAATCAGAGGCGCTTCCAGTGCGAAGTGCCCCTCGAGAAAAGAAAAGTCTTAAGAGAACGAGCAGAAGCAGTAGTGCTCCCAGACAACATCACAGCACGGGTTATAACAGGAAGGTCATTCCACAGAAAAGGGCCAACAGAGGCATAGGCACGATGCTGTGCTGTGGCAGTCCGAGACCGAGGAACTAGAAGGTCATGATAGTCTTAAAAAACGGAGAGGACGTCCAGAGGTAGCGTAGAGCTTGACCCAAAAACGTTTTACACGTAAGAAAGGTAATTTTAAACTGAATCCGAGCAGTTAAGGGAAGTTAATGAAGGATTGAAGGTGTTCAGTCATGAAAGTCGAAATATGGGAGAAATGAGGCAGGCGGGCAATCAAATGAGCAGCAGCATTAAGTACTGATTACTAAAGTGTCCATGATCGCCTAATCTTAACAGGCCATGTTGCAGAAAGACAGGAGAGCAAAGCATTGGATGGAACCTGGTTGACATTGCCTTCATAAGGGTCTCCCTAAGAGAAAGACATAATTGTGTTGGCCTAATTTAAATAAACCGTGTTCTTCTGCTACATAATTACAGGTCGCCATGGCAGCGCAGATAAGTATAAACGATGCAATATTGTCAGGCATGAATAAAAGTCAACTTTCTGGCCTAACCCAGAAATTAATCAAATCTTCTACTATTGGCATATTCGAAGAACTCATCATTGTAAATCCCAGCAAGCCTAGATTTCCTGGGACTTAAGGCCATGAGTTACGAACGAGAAAAGGAGGAAGGTACTCTGCTGAGGCCAAGGCAATGGCCGGGCTGAAGAGAAACATTTTTGATCAGTTTGAGAAGCAGACAGATTTGATCATGTATACCAGTTGCACAGGTCAGAGACAATGCACACTCACCCTGCACCACACTAGGAGCAGAGACGTAAAAATACTTCCATTGGGCGTAATGGCAACTGCAGACTCAGACGACAAACGAAAAAGCCGTCTGACTAGCCAGAACTGATTGCCGACTGACCGACAAGAAAGAAGGTACAGCCAAGCAGACTGACCAAGAGTTGCTAAAAAGCCAGACGGAGGATAGAGGATCTGCTAGGAAATTGGAAGAGGAAAGTGTCCTGGGAGGAAGTCAGAGGAACGACGGTTTTATAATGAGAGGAGTTCGGTCGGGTCAGTGAGTTGAAGGAAGGCAATCGATGAGGACAGATCGAGACTTCCAGACAGACGAGACGGATGAACCGAAAGATGGAGAAGAAAGAGAATAAACTATCTGACCGACGAACCTTGGGTTGAGAAATCTATTATTATAATAATTATTATTATTTTGCTCCGAGGTATACAGGATCCCTCAGGGACTTAGATATTACTCTAGCTGCTGTAATTTGTCTGGAGATGACCTTAGTCGTCGGTGTCCTGGTTGGCGAAAGTGCCTCGGAACGCGATTGCGTTATAGCGTTGTTATTATTATGATTATGATTATTATTATTATTATTATTATTATTATTATTATTATTATTATTATTATTATTATTATTATTTATTTATTTTTTTACCCGAGGTAGTTCTAATCCCTCAGGCCGCTAAAAAATGTCCGGAGACAATAAGATGGACGTCTGGAACGGCATTCACTCGACAAGTTCTGGTTGGGCAAAAGTGCCACGGAAGGCAATTATTATTATTATTTTTTTTTTTGAAGAGCGTTTTCGTTCTGGAGTTAGCGGTCATCCTCACCGGTCAATTGCAAAAAGGTGCTTCGAAATGCAACAGACATCGTAGTGAGGCTCTGTCCCAAGGATGAAACAAAGGCCAAGCCTTCAGAACTCACCGGGCCCATGGTTTCAAAGGCCAGAAGGACAAAGTGATGGACGGCTGCGAGCTGGGTATACTTAGCGTTTTTCCGAGCAGCCGCCATCTCGGCCGCAGCCCCGGCCGTCCGAGAAGTACTCGGTAGGTATGAGACAGCGAGTGTGTCTGTGACCGTCACATCCCAAACCAGGCTCCTCCCCGCTCGCCAAGGGATAAGAGTGAAACCGTCAGGTCTCTTGCCATCTGTTCTCAGGAGGCCGACCGGTTCCTTGGTGGAGGGATAGCCGGCTCGAACCAAGCTACGGAAAATGAGGTCGTTTAGGGATGCATGTCGTGACGATCGGCCCGGACCCAACCCGCAGGACAACCCATGGGAGCCCTCTGCGGAAACAAGAGAGCCACAGACACAGCTGTGCGGTTCGCAAAGAGGCACACCGAGGCGTAGGCCAACCGCGACTCTGACCGCCTCATCGTCAAGTCTCAGCCCGCAAGAGGTGATGGGGAGAGCGAATAGCCAATCGCCCGAGTGCGGGCTGAGACCGCATTATTATTATTATTATTATTATTATTATTATTATTATTATTATTATTATTATTATTATTATTATTATTATTATTATTATTATTATTATTATTATTATTATTATTATTATTATTATTATTGCAGACGAGGTGCTTCCGCACTTAAATTGACTCATCGTCACCTTCTCCTGTGTTGGCCCTTCTCTGTGGAACAGTTGGCCACTGCATTTACTGCTGCACTCTGACCTGTGCAGCAAACACTCTCCAAATGTTTTAAAACGCACAAGTTAGATAAGTCGGGTAGCCATGACATTGTGTGTATTGCTTTTGTGAGGCACTGAGAAGAAGATATATAGGCTATTTTAGTGTCTTGATAACAACCAACAAGCAAACAAACATACATACAATACATACATATATACATACATACTTCTACATCCATATATACATACATACATACATACATACATACATACATACATACATACATACATACATACATACATACATACATACATACATACATACATACACACATAAATACATAATTATATTCATAATGTTATTTTTTGGCATTGCTCTCGGGATTCTGAATAGAACCACGAATCTCTCTTACTAACCGAAGTACTTAGCAGCTCTTTTTTAACTCTTCCATAGACCAGGTAAGCGTAACCCTTAGAGCACCTCCAGTCGAAACCATTTCAGTGAAGACCCTCTCGATGATTTCCTTCAGTCTGTCCGTCTTCAGGAAATCGGTCAGTTGCAGCAACTCATCGTTTGTCGTGCAGTGGATGTAAATGACGATGCTGTGTCCTTTCCTGGCGGCAGTGATTCTCAGCTGGGTCAGATCCAGCAACCGAGTGGCTTCTTCCAAAGGGCGATTTCCTAGAACCTCCGTTAACCGGGAGATGATTTCCTCTTCCAGTTCGTCTACATTTCCAACGGCGCCTTCAAGGTTTGCGTGAACTCGAACAAGAACTGTATACAAAATGAACAAAGGTTGAGTTTAATTTGTTTATTTACTAGGCCTATTTATCGAACAAATGCACGATAGCCTACAGTTATGTGGCAGTGAAAAGACTGCACATGCAACTTTCGTATTCAAAACGACGGGTGAACACTGAACAACGTAATAAAAAAAATTTAATATGGAACACTTTACAATATGCGTGTCAGCCTTTATTTATTTATTTATTTACAATTTCAATTATTACGCGTGCAGGCTCAGCAAATTTGAATTTGAGGGACGAGATAATTATATAGCCTAGATTGGTGGATGAGATTATTTTAGGCAATAATTGAACTTGCAGCCTTGGCACAAACATAGACCTCTTCCAATTTTCGAGCGACATTTGCATACATGACAGTGTTTCTACTGTGTTAGTCAGTGACTTATTGCTAATTAATAATTTAATATTGCGTTGCATGCCTTACAGCTGTGTTCATTACTTATTCATAGTTAGTTACTGGTTACGCAATTAAATAACGAATTCTCAATTATTCATTCAGAATCGTTTAATTAAATTGTTCCCTTGGTTATTCAGTCAGTTTCTCATTCAATCAGCACTAACGAACGAATCTTCATCATAATAGTGCTCCGAAGATAACTCAGGGCCGTTTTAAGGTCGTCGTAGGCCCTAGGCACTCTTGCTTTCGTAGGCCCCCAACTCAACTGCTAGCTCTGAAATCGATGTTTAAATGGCGGTCAGTGACAATATTTTTCCAGCAAGTGGCTGACAGCGACTGAGCAAAATGGGGTAGGGGTCTGGGATGGAGGTCGGTAAGCCCGTCCCCAGAAAATGTTTGCAAAACTAAATCTTAAGTAGGCCTAGTGCAGTTTTTAGCTTACAAACAGTCAAATTAGGTTTAAAAATCTTTAGTTGGACCTTGATTATCAGTCACAAACATCAAATAAAACTCATTAAGCCTTAAAAAGACAAATTTAAACTTTTATTCTCAAATTGTTTAGTCTTTAGGCAATTCTCCGTGGCCCAGAAATAAATCGGCGGCGGCCCAGAAATGGCCCGCGGGCCGGCTCATGGACACCTCGGTAATATAAGTGATCTTGCTAATGCAAAGAGGCTGAAAGATCCGTAAAGTTCACATAGTCTAGGCTGTTGCACAGCTCAACTTAACTTTAAGTGAATATCTTCAAGTTAAACTGTTTCAGTAAAATTACACAAATATTAAATTAGAATTTGAGATTTCGGTTTTCATTTTCGCGTCATATTCAATCATTAAACTTTTTCAATATCTCATTTTCATACTTTCGTAGGCCCCTTGAAGGTTCGTAGGCCCTAGGCACAGTGCCTACTCTGCCTAGTGGATAAAACGGCCCTGAGATAACTCACCTCCTCCTTCTGAAAGTAGTTTGGCAATGTGACTTGATTGGACTCGTTTAAACAGACGATTGTCTTGTTGTATTGTCGAAGACTGCACTTTGACAGAATATCTAACAGCGCCTCGTTTTTCTCAGCATCAGTCGGTTTCAAAAGTATTGACTGCTTCTGCCGATCATTTATGACTTTCCCAGAAAATAATCTGATGCACAGATCCGTCGTATCGAGAAGGTCCACCAAACTCTCGCGATTTATCTCCAATCGGCTGATTTCAGATTCGCTAAGTGGCCAATCGTCTCCAAATGCAGACACATGCTCTACACGAGGAACATAATTGTTTCATCCGATAATTCCAATAATTATACAGTATATATGTTACAGGCAATGTGTAAAATCAGGGATTTTGTAAAATGCCTGAAATTTTTAGGCAATTTGTAAAATCCCCAATTCACTCGGGCACTTTACAAAATCCCTGAAAAAACCAGGGATTTTGTAAATTCCCTGAAATCTGATGATGAAAATTTGACAGATTGCCTGAAAGTGACGAAAATTATCGAAGTTTTACAAAATACCTGAAAAAACCAGGGATTTTGTAAAATCCCTTAAATCTGATGATTACAGGCAATGTGTAAAATCAGGGATTTTGTGAAATTTTTAGGCAATTTGTAAAATCCCCAATTCACTCGGGCAATTTATAAAATCCCGGGATATAAAAACCAGGGATTTTGTAAAATCCCTTAAATCTGATCATGTCCGCCTTTGGCAGCGTGTCCGACATGTCCGCCGGCTATGTTTCGAGTCATGTGGTCGGGGACGTGACTTGTCTGTTCCCTTCCCCTTAGGAGCCTAAATAGAGCTTTGAGTTGTCGCGGCGGATTGTCAATTAATAAGAATAAATAAATAAATAAATAAATAAATAAAATAAAATAAATAAATAAATATAATTAAATTTATTTATTAAAAATTAATTAATTAATTAAATGTAATATATAAATAAAAAATAAAATAAAAATTAAATAAAAATAATTAATTAACTAAATTATTAATTAAATAATTAATTAAATAATTTAAATAATTAAATTTATTTATTCATATAATTATTTATTTTATTTTATTTTTTATTTTTTATTTAATCAATTTTTTCGCCCGAAGTAGAAAAGATCCCTCAGGCTCTAAGAAACTAAACTACTGTGTCAAAGGTTCTCGTCCCCATCGTGCTGATCAAAAGTGCCTCTAAATGCCACTGCATTAAAGCGCTGTGTGCAAACGGACAGACGCTGAAAAAGGTGAATCAATTAATTAATTTATTAAATTTAATAAATTTAATTATTAATAAAATTAATTAATTAATTGAATAAAATAAAAAATAAAAAATAAATAAAATTTAAAAATAAAAATAAATCAATCAATCAATCAATTTAATTATTTAATTAATTACATTTATTTATTTAATCAATTAATTAATTATTAAATTTAATATATAAATAAAATAAGAAAATAAAAAATTAAAATTAAAATAAATAAAAATAAAAATTAATAATTAATTAATTAAATTATTAATTATCTAATTAATTAAATGAATTAAATAATTACATTTATTTATTCATATAATTATGTATTTAATTTAATTTTTTTATTTTTATTTAATCAATTAATTAAATTTAATTAATTAATTTATTGATTGCATAAATAAATCTAATTAATTAATTAATTAAATTTATTTATTTATCTATTTATTTATTTTATTTTGTCTGTTTGTTTATTTATTTATTTATTAAATTTAATTAATTAATTAATTGATTAAATAAATAAATATTTTTTAACTAATTATTTAATTAATTTAATTTAATTAATTAATTAATTGATTAAATAAATAAATTTAATTATATTTATTTATTTATTTATTATATTTTATTTATTTATTTCTTTATTTATTTCTTTATTTATTCTTATTAATTGACAATCCGTCGCGACAACTCAAAGCTCTATTTAGGCTCCTATAGGGGGAAGGGAACAAACAAGTCACGTCCCCGACCACATGACTTGAAACATAGCCGGCGGACATGTCGGACACGCAGCCAAATCCCTGGTTTTTTATATCCCGGGATTTTATAAAGTGCCCGAGTGAATTTGGGATTTTACAAATTGCCTAAAAATTTCACAAAATCCCTGATTTTACACATTGCCTGTAATCATCAGATTTAAGGGATTTTACAAAATCCCTGGTTTTTTCAGGTATTTTGTAAAACTTCGATAATTTTCGTCACTTTCAGGCAATCTGTCAAATTTTCATCATCAGATTTCAGGGAATTGACAAAATCCCTGGTTTTTTCAGGGATTTTGTAAAGTGCCCGAGTGAATTGGGGATTTTACAAATTGCCTAAAAATTTCAGGCATTTTACAAAATCCCTGATTTTACACATTGCCTGTAACATATACATATAGGAACAGTAGCTGGAGCTTGGACTCAACATTGCAACACGGATAATTAAGATAAGCAATAAATTGAATGGCTACAGAATTATATACAGAGTTATTCGTTATCGCGTTACTTTCAGCACGTAGGCTAGCCCTAACTGAATTCCTTGTTTCTTTTCACAGATAACCCTTATCAAGACGAAAAACACTAGAAACAATTAGCCAATTTAAACAATAATTGACCGAGATCTGATAATTTTGTCTTTGATTTTGGTTAGATTTCGTTTTGCTATGACCTTAAAATGACCTTGAATGACCCAAAATTTAGTTTCTATATTTTACCGGAATGCACCTCTCATCGAGACAAACAAACCGTAAAAGGTTCATCCAAATCGGACTCTACGTTAATTTTGTGATAAAAAGAGGAAATCGACAATGTAACCTAGTTCCAAGACCCAAGCATGGGCGCCTTCAGTTCTGGGTGTTTAAGTAGGGTATGTTCGAGGGCTTTGAGGGACCTCAGGATAACATTTCAAAATTCTGTCAAAAATATTTCTAGACAATAATATATGAATAGATTTATGGGAAAAAATAGGGAATTTTGGTTTCTGCAATGTATCAGTTTTCTGGACACCCCTGCTATATCTATGACTTCAGCTTCTTCAAGAAATGAGCAGAATAACAAGGCTAACTACATCTTAATAATAATAATAATAATAATAATAATAATAATAATAATAATAATAATAATAATCCTTTCTTTATTGAAGGGCCTGACAAACGCACTGCGCTCTACATTTACATGTTATGCAATTGAAACAATTCACAAGATCACAAGAACACAAATGACAGAAGACATAAATCTTAACTACTAACAGAGCAGGCAGCCTGCAATACACGGCGCTAATAGCAGCCTACAAAGCATGCCCGCCCTACGGGGGCTCGAACTCCGTACCTCTCGCTCTCTATGCCAGTGTGTTATTCAATGCGCTATCGGGCCCCTATATAATCATTAGACCTACCTATTGACGTACGTCTTAGTTTCTTATAGCCTTAATCTATATTATAAGTCTCAAAGTTTGTCCTTCCGGGAATGTTTGGCTTGCGATACGAAATATTTCTACGAAACCTTCTTATAAGAATTTGTAGGTCAACGCGACTTTTTTCAGCTCGCAATTTACTTTAAATGTCGAAATTAAAAGTTTCGAATTGGTGATTACCTTTGCAAAACGCCGTCATTTATGATTTCTCATAACGTCATACGACACAGGGCCTCTTAAAAGAGCATTCGCAAGGCATTTCGATACTTTTCAGACAAGCCAAAGGCGTCATCTAGCTACATTGGTAAGAGCTGTGTATGCTGCGTCTCATGTGCCTATGTATTACTATTATAGAGATCGTGCAGGTCACAATTCGCTCCTAATGCTGGCATATTTCAGAAATTGAAATCTTGCAATGGGCTAGCACGGGTCTTGCACGATGATTCTAAATGGCGTGGCGTCCATTCAAACAGGCGAGCAGTGAAGGGTTGGGTCTCATCCGATCAATTCATTGAAAAATGATAAGGGTAGAGGCCATAATTATTCGGTCGCTATAGAAAATAGCGAACGTTTACATTTTACATTAAATCCAGCGGGAACGATATAGAATAGAGCAAATTCAAATTCACGGGCCAACCAGGACACCGACGACTAAGGTCAAAGCAGCCAAAGTTAACCCCGCAAATCAAGCGGAAACGATAAAAGTTGTGATAACTCGAGCGAAGCCGGGTAACTGCGTCTAGTTCTCTTATAAAACGCAACCTCCACAATGGCCTGACGGATTACTTTTGCAAAACGGCGTTAATGGACACACAGTTACTCTTCTTTATTGGAAACTTATTCCTCTGTCAAGAGTTAGCGCAATGATCATTCGACGCATGTCAAATCTGTCATATTTATCTTCTTCGAAACTAAAGTTTCCCTTTTTCTAATTTTTAGTTGTTTTCCATCATTGGAAGATATCAAAGTTGAAATAAAGTTCTACCTCTGATACTCGGTGCATGAAAGACTTCTTTGAATTTTTGATCCGAGAAATGAAAACTTTGTGTGGCTTTCAACAGCTCTTCAAACTTATACATGTACATCATCTTAAAGGATTTGCGTCTGACACTCGTTTAATTCTTTATACTGAATGGAAAAGGAACTACAGTTACGGAAAGCACAAAACCATATTACGTTAAACTTTCAGCCAATTGACAACTGTTTGAGAGTTATGCTGCAAATACCTTCGCCCACGTATGCAACATATTTCAGACTTTCACTTTACTAAGATGAAAATGTTCACTTCTAACACAATAACCTAAATGTTCACTCTTGTCTACAAAACTCTACATGCATGTAAAAGCACTTCATAAGTGTTTGAGAGATTAGCTTCTTACCTCCATCGGCGTTTATATAGTTGACCAAATGAATTTGTCCAATGTCCCTGAGAGCTGAGTCCAATTCATTCGCCTTCTTGTTTTTCAGTATAAAATCACGAAGTATTCTGTTTTTATCCTCCGTTGTGTTGTCTTTTAGCTTTTTCTTGTGTTCGGCTTCCTTTGTAAATGTCCCATTCGCCCGTAATTTACATAAGAGTCCGAAATCCGGATCCATCCGATCCACCAGAAACCCTTTGTGTTTCTCGAATCCCTCCTCCATTACTCTCAGACCTCTGCGCCTGCTCGGGTTTCGGTAGACAGTCTTGACAGCAACAATGATGGGTGGCTCAGTTTCACGGCGATGTTGAATCCCGCAGGAAGATATGTACGGCTACTCAGCGTATTATGATTAATATGCTAACGCCCTTGTCGTTAGGCAAAGACAACAATTAATGATCGCTTCAAGTGAAACCGTAATCAGTAGTGTAAGTTCAATCAAAGTCCATAGGGATAAACCTGTTCCATACACGAATGATATGAGCTATAGCGGAATAATATTTAATAACCCTAGGGCTACCAAGCTTTTTTTGTGACGTTGACTACCAAGGGGGGGTGGTTACCACCCCCTGGATTTCGGGTTTGGTTTCACATATCATTTTTTGTAATACACCAATGGATTCAGCATTCAATTGTGTACAAAATGGTATATTTAGTTGTACATTATGTGAATGCACCTCGAAATTACATCACTTTTAACAAAGGAACCGATAATTAGCGATATTTTATATTATTGCGTACATTTTTTACTTTTTGGATAAACAAATATAAGATTATGTGTCTTTTAAAACTGATCTATGTATCCAAGATTCACAAATACATACCTGCACATGTTTATATACGTATAAATATGCATCCATACATATATATCCATACATATTTATCGGTTTTACATTGTGAAGCTGTATTCAGCCATTTTCACAATGAAATTCCTGCGTATTATTATTTTTTAACAACTTCCGGTCATCAAAAAATAAATTAATCAGTATGAAAAAAATAGCACTACATGTCCTCTATGCAACGGCATAATTTATTTCTCTTACAAAATAAATTATGAATACGTTATAATCGAAAAACATGAAAAATGTGTGAAAGTGTAACCTATTTTCACACATTTTAATTTATTTTGAGCACTTCCGGTTGTCTCAGGTCAACTCAATGACCATAGAAATGTAGCCCCACATTCCCTCTATAGAATGGTATAATTTGTGTTTCTTAATATTAAATGTCGGATAAGATATAGTCGAAAATCTAGAGGGGGGGTGGTATCCACCCCCTGGTACCTCGGGTATATTGGGTATAACTTTTGAATGGTGTGAGATATCATCTCACATTTTACCTCAAAACGTGTGTAAATGAACCCCCTACAGCTACCTAAAAGGTCAAATTTTTATTCCATACCGAAAAAGCTTGAGATGAAAAAACCCAGGGGGGTGGATACCACCCCCCCTTCGTAGCCCGAGGGTTAACACACTATGATAAAATAATGTTATCTAGGTCACATTAAAATAGTTAATTCTTGCAAATGTCAATTTTGAGTGGGCAGGACTGGCCTCGTTACATTTCAGTTGATTTCGCATGATCGACTTATAAAATCGCAATGCACGAAATCCTACAATCTAAGAACAACCAAAGTTCTTACAACTAGTTTCAGAACAACGCTACAACACGAGAGAGCGATATGAGTAAGCAATGTAGGAATGTATGATGTATGAATATGAGATGGAAGTCGGGCGTTCCGTGACTTAAGATAAAGCATTCTTTTTGGGACTTCACTCCTGTCATAGATAATTGTTGAGAACCAGTTTGAAGTGATATTGGAATAAAGCCAGGAACCAGCCTAAGCAGTATGACAAAGCATAGCGCTGACTTGGGTATACAGATTTACATTTAAATTTATTTTCTGGAAGGCGGAGTATGAGATGATCGGATTAAGAGGACAAATAGGCAGTCAAGTACTTCATGAATAGAACTTGGAGAGTAAGTGCATCAGCAGTTGAACTTGAATAAATGTATGTTGTCAATTTCCAAGCCATCGTGTACATTGTCGACAGTGGCGTCTAACCCCCATCTGGAATCGGAGAACAAAACCCTAATGTGGTCGACTTATATAATAAATAATTATGAGACTCAGAAGTTACTCAAAACTGTACGGCAGGTCATTGTATTATAGGAAATCAACAACTCCAGTTTATGTCCAGAACGTCCGCAAACCCCGCTCCCCCCCCATTTCTGGCAACCGTGGGAGATCGTTTACCCAAAACCCAATGGTAGACGCCACTGATTGCTGACAGACGAATTCATAGCAAACCGTCCGGCAAGAACATCTTACGTTAGCCGGGTGTCAACTTAAAGTTCAGAGGTGCAGCGACTGCGTGATTTATCGTGGGCTTCAACAGAATTCTTTATATCTCTGGGTCTCATCGCAATTGTTTAAAAATACATACCTGTACGCTCGATTGTGGGTAGTTTCCATCGATATTATAGTTACCGGTTATATATAATGTGGTGATAGAGCGTATGGCTGGTTGAAACAAAAAGTCGATAGCATAATTATGGCATGATGGAATTTGGAAAGTGATGCAAACTGGAGGAATACTAGAGCAACTGATCAAGGAATATATCGATAATCATCAAGTGCCATAAAAGTAGATAAAACGATTACAGAATACTTTAACACGAAAACAGGAGTACAACAAGGATGTACCTTATCCAAATATCTATTTAACCTAGTATTAAAAGCAGTAATGTTACTCAGCCTTAACACCGAGGTAGGAT
>JACEVL010003416.1:0-16060 GCA_020284085.1 Aporrectodea caliginosa
CTTAGGCCTAGCAAAGGCTTTTGATACAGTAAATCACAAGATACTCAGTGTTATTTTTATGAACTGTAACTGTAAATGAAATAGCAAAATAACTGAAAAATGTCTTGCAGTTAACTGTAACTGTAACTGTAACTGAAACTGAAAAATAACTGAATAACTGAAACTGTAATAGTAACTGAAAAACGAAAACTGTATAACTGAAAAATAACAAAGTTGACTGAAAAATAAAACATGAGTGTTTTTCTTACTTACTTTTTGAATGGTAATCCTATTCTAGTCTACGGTCAGTTTTCTATACTCATTTCACTTCTGGTTTATTTTTCAATTTTCTATGCTAGTTTCACTTCTGGTTCCTTTTCAGTTTTCTATGTTCTTTTCACTTCCGGTTCCTTTCGTTGTGTTGTCGTTGGTGCTAAACCGTAAATTCGTAAACAATCCACGACTACGAGAATAATGTTTAAGCCAAGTAGTGGTCAAAAAGTAGAAAGTGGCGTGTGGGAACATTTTGTTTACGAAGCCGCAGACGACAAAAGTCGATGTCGTGTTCACACCATTGCTGGCAAAGACGTTGAAAACCACGAGTGTGGCACGCTAATTGTCGGAACAGAGCAAGTGTTGATCTGGAACGTCGTGTTTTCCTTAAAGTAAACCGACAATACGTTAAATCGCATTGATTTGCTGCATATATATTTCTGGTAACTGTTCAGAATACTTGTGGTCAGTGTGTCATTAGCCATGACTTGTGAAAAAAAATAACTGATGCTATAACTGAAAAATAAAGAGAAATAACTGAAACTGTAACTGAAAAATAAAATAAAATAAATGAAACTGAAAAATCTGATGTTAACTGTAACTATAACTTTAACTGAGAAATCGTAAATTAGATAACTATAATCGTAACTGTAACTGAAAAACCATAACTGAAATAACACTGAAGATACTGTTAGATAAGCTTGAACACTGTGGAATAGGAGGCACGTCTCTGAATTGGTTCTCTAGCAGTCCTATAAGCTTGCGACTCGTTGGTCTATCGGACCAGTATCGGTAACACACGGTTTGTCACTGATTCTGTGCTTGCGGGTTCGACTTGGTGTGAAGACCTTGGATAAGTTATACCTGGACACATGCGTCTATTTCCAGCATCGTTATTCGGTATCGGTGTCATACAAAAGACTCACCTTTAATTAATTATTGTACCTAGTTGTACCTGACAATCTATGCCTGGACAAATTATGTTGACCCAGGCACTTTAAGTTGAGTCCTAAAAATTATGAGCTTGGACAGTAAACGGTAAGGTTTGTAGTGCATTTAAATGTTCCTGTGTCTATGGCCCTATAAGATTTGAAGTACGGTTGTTTCTATGTCTATGGCTCTACTTAAGTAGCTGTTGGCTCAACGATCCAATGAAACAATGAGAGCGCCTCCAATGCCCTAATAAAAACATAAATGTATCTTTTTGAAGCATGCTATGTATAAGTAGCAAATATCTTCCACCAAACGATCCACGAAAACTTGTAGAGTTTTAATTCTAATTGCAATCTAGATGTGACCGAGACATGCAACTCACTAAGATAAGATGCAGCACAGCCCGCCAGGAAATTACACTTAAACATAGGATCTTAAACTCAATGCCTTTGTACAACAATAACCAGTGATATTACTCCAGCAAGATGCTGAATATAATATGATAACCCCAGACATGCCTCCTAACAGACGAGCCGCAGCGCTTAAGATAGCCTGCAGTTGGTTAATGTGATGGAGAGTTAGTCCCAGGGACGTCATTTGGGGAGAAGGGGAGGCAAATCCCTCCCCCCTGAAAATCAACTAAATGTATGTGGTTTGGTGGCTTTCAAATTTTTTCTTTTATTTGAGTCTTCATAATTCCATTTGAATCTCTGATTGAAGTGAAGGCACACAGTGACAGTAGGCAGTTGGTTGACAAAAGCTGCATTGTAGCATAACAATTAAAAATTTTTTGCTAGACTATGTTGTATATATGTATGTGTGCGTGTGTGTCTCCGTACACGCGCGCACGTGAATGTATGTATATGTATGTATGACATTGTATGTATGTATGTATGTATGTATGTATGTATGTATGTATGTATGTATGTATGTATGTATGTATGTATATAATATGTACCGGGGTATGTATTCCGAACTTGCTAGTTGCAAGATTTTACATTCACAAAATACTTCCCATCACTGAATCAATCATAGTAAGAAATAAGTAGGAACAAGAAGGAAACATGTTAAATCACTTAACCACAGTTGCACGTATAGACTAAATACAAAACTTAACAAGCTGGCCAAGTTTTGTCCCCCGAAATTTTTTTGGCCCCCCTGAAAAAAACTGAAATGACGTCCCTGTTTAGTCCTGCATACATAGCGTTGCCAAGATCAACCCTTGAGCATATAAATTCATCAACGAGAGTGGTAAAGGCTTGAGTTCTGAGCGAATGGTGTATCGTGTCTTGAACTATGCACGGCTAATTCAATCGCAAATCATTGAACTTAGGACTCTGTTTTCTAAGGTAGATCATCCATTTGTCCCATATGAAGGTCAATTATCAAAATGCGTCGACAAATTAAGGTCTGAGATTGGGTAGACTGCAAATATCACATACCTGTGCTTAACATACGTGGATACTGAAGCGAGTTAACTTCTAGCAGTTTTGAAGGAATTTGTCTGTGACGATTCAGCTGCATTGGATCTTATGTCCGTTACTTTAGATTTTGTCCCCATTCTCAATATTGTCACTGGCCTAACATATTGGCAAACAAAGGTCACACGGACCTTCAGATTTCGGATGCTAAATTATAGAGAAGTCAGCTATTAATCCTTAATCATCACTGTTGCACAACAGAATATGACATAAAATCCTTCAAATACTAGTCATTCGTCTATAGATAAGATATGGCCTTCCTTAAATCAGTTTCTCTATTCAATTAGATCTGTTGATTTCATGGCCTAACAAACTTCCACTCTTCATTCGGTCTTTAGACTTCTTCAATCTCCAGCCGACGGTTTAGTTTAAATTTAAATAGTGTGGTCCCTGTTTTACACTGAATAGTCCTCACGGAAATAATCTTTTCAAACCCTATCTATGTGTTATTACGTCCTATGATACTGGCTTCTAAGATAGGCCTACTGGTAATTAAATAAATACGCTTAATTAAATCACATAACTACATGCATTATACTGTATCCAACTTCAAATAAGCCTGTAACAAATAATAACTTTATTCACATACAATAGGACAATGCGTAGGCGGCATATAATATTAATGCCTCAGCTAACTATCAGGCTATAATACCTAATGGCCATACTTAAAAAGAGTAACGAGCTTAGCGCGTTTACATGTTCACTTTACTACTCGGTTTCCTTTTAAATTATATTACATTGCATATCGTTGAGGTGGTTTATTAACATAATTGCTTTACTGCACAATTTCGTAAGGATATATTTTTATTATTATCTGAGTGAAGAACTGAAGACGTTGAGAATTACATCTGAAGGGCTTGCAGATTGTCGTCGTGAGGAACAGCTAGGTCATGCATACAAATGATTTGTTTGCGTGTCCATATTCAAGTCTAAAGTTGGCGGCATGGATGTTTTACAAGGCAATATTGCTCTAACTGTTTCTAGGTCATCGGTTGGTCTGGTATCGAGGCCTTTAGGCATTCTAGCTGATCGCTTTACTTCCTTGTGGTCTCGGTTCCATACGCGATGCTCTCGAAATTAACCAGTGACCGTTTCAGGTGTTTAGAAGCAGAACCAAGTTTCCACCACAATTTAAGCAGCGTTTTAAGTGATCAGAAGGCGCTACATTAAGTGTATAGGTTCATTCATAGCCACCGTTGTTAGACGGAATCTATGCAGGACCTGCCCTACAGGTGACAATCTAGTTTCTTTTGGTTTTTGAGCGCTATATTTCGAAGTTCTGATGGTCCAACAACTGAGCTAATGGCTCTCGACCCTCTGAACTGCCTAGGATCGTGTAGCTTAAAAGCACTAACCACACTACAAACAATGAAGTACGATGCGAGCCTTATTTTAGGAGAGCGAGTGTTTTCTTTCAAATTAAGCACTCTGATTTCTACTGTGATGAGACTGCATTGTTGAAAAAGAATGATAATTTAATCAAACTGATTGATTAATATACTTTTGGCCTCATTGCTATCTTTGGTGAATTTTCTTTAAGTAAAATATAATCAGAATTAACATAATGGCGGATGTGGCGTTGTCTGTGCCAACGAATGCAGAGCTAGGAGAGTTTATACAGAAAGTTATACAGCGTCAAGAAGAACAGGCAGAAGTGCTATATGGGTATATTTCACAACCGGAGGCAAATTAGATATATTTCCGTCTTCTCCTTTGGGCGGCTTACACAAAGTGTAAAATTATAATTTATAATTTTTAAATACATCACAGAGCATAAGTTAGTTAGAAAAAATTATTTCTGTTATATTATTTAGATGATTAGTATATGAAAAAATTATAAAGTCCAATTTTAACCCGAAATTGCATTGTCCTTTCTAATGGTGCGTCAATTCAAGGTTACGTTCGGGTAACAGTTGAAGCACCGAACTGATGTTTTATAATTTTAGATCATAACTTACATAATTATAGCCATTGCTTCATATGGTCTTATTAACTTATTAACGAACTAAATAATTAAAAAATAAATAAAACCCTCTGTCTTCAAATATTGCTTACAACACCGTTACGAATGGGTTTCTGCCATCTGTGGAATAAATTGAAAACTCAATTTTTTAAATTGACATCTTCGATAGCAGGGAACATTTCTGCATTGATTTTACCAGAAAGAAATTGATGTGGGTGTTTGCTTCTGTTGACAATGTGCGGAAATTTATCCGGTAATGTTATAGTATAAAAAAGATTTATAATTCAGTGACTGTAATAATTGCATTTTGCGTATATATATATAATTTTTTTCTTTCAAAAATAATATTGAAACTGACCACTATAACTATAAACTAACTATTTTTCATATCTTAACTCGTCTGGCAAGCATGGAGACCTAATTATGAATATTTTACAACTCCGTTACTACAACTCTGTTACTTTATTTTTCTATTAAAATGAAATTATTTAATGGCACATGTAGATAATTTATCGTAATAATAATTTAGGTTGCTGTTTAATAATTTAATACACACATAATACTAATTAATCACTAATTATAAACAGTGGCGGTACAGTGTACTGTGTTTTTATTAAGTAACGGAGTTGTAAATATTTAGGAATCAAAGTTGCATGTGTTTCACATATAGGCCTAAAAAAACTAAAATGAAAAATTAGGCCAAATCTGTCAAATTTAAGCTCTGCTCAATATTAAGTATGCTTCACCACTGCTAGTAAAATATTTGTGTAAGAATTTGTTTAAATTTTTCATGACTTTTATTTTCTCTAATTCTATTTCTGAATTTGCCTCCGGTTTTGAAATATACCCATATATAATAGGACTAGATCAATCCCGCCTTAGCAGGTTCTGTTGACCCTTTAGTTGATCTTTTGACTTCTGCTTCAGCCACTGTAAATCTGTATTCTGTACTGAACGCTGTTAATGAGACATAATTTAAATTTTATTACAGTGTTGATGCTCTATCAATAAAATTATGGTTAAATCTAAATCTTATTCTCTTAACGTCCCTACCAAACGTCGCCGCGCATTTACGACATCCGAGGTAAACACATTGATCGGCCACTCAACCTAATGAGCCCACGCCAACGCGTTTTCTAATAGGATTTTAACAACGCTTAACTGGTATTAAGATTGCCGAAACGTGTCTAGTCATGCATTGCCACCCACGCGAAATTTCAATTGAGGTTAAAAGTTAATTTAATTTCTTCCTGAGCCGACGCATTTAGGACATCTGCAATAAACGCATAAACACCCTCAGCATCCTGCACCAAAGCTCGCCTTAGGCTTCTAATAGCACTTAACTGATGTTAAGATTGTCGAAGCATGACTATTGATGCATTGACGCCTACGTAAAATCGCGTGAGGTGAAAAGTTAATTTGAATTATTCTTGTGACTGGAGTACTAAGTAACTTTGGCGCATTTAAGAAATTCCGTTGCTGCCAAGAGTCACAACGCCTGAGCGACATCTAAAATAAACACATTAAACGGAAACCTCATCACCCTACGCCAACTCACGCTGTTAGGCTTCTAATGATGCTTAACTAATATCAATATTGTCGAAATGAGTCTAGTCATGCAAAGCTGCCTATGTGAACTCACAAGTAAGTAAAATAGTTAATTTTATGTATGTTTTAGACCGAGGTACTAAGTTACTTTGACGCATTCGAAACAAGCCACGACTTTGTTATAAACAATTGCAAGAATGTTATCCACTTCAGATAGCGTTCAATGTAGTGTAAACTGTAAAGCTGTTCCAGGAGTCTGTTTGAAAGCCACATATATTTGTGTAGGTCTATAATCATCATATATTCGTTTAATGTGTTAACAACAGACATAACGCTGTAGGTGTACATTGAGAAAAAAAATACATATAGATATTATAGTATGAAGTAATAATAGCTTAGTAAGAGTTCAGGAATAACATACGAGATATAAAATTTCGTGAGTCCTTATCAGGAAGGTTAAAGTTATGTGGTCTGACCCTAAGAAAATAGGGCGTAAAATGTTGGTTAGGAAAAAGGCATCTGAGTGAATGATTCTCATTTAAGAGAACGGCTTTAAACAGTGAAGTGTCTGCTTTATTAGCAAGAACATTCGTAGAAGGGGAATCTGACTGAATAAAACCAGAGCGTTTTAATCTATTATTCAGACGTTCTATGCGGGATTTGTCCTTTTCGCTCGCCAGACCCCACCAGGCGGGGGAAGCATACATTGTTCTGGCTATAATGGTTGCGCGGGTGATAAGTTGTAGAGAGTCTGCGGAAGCACCGTGGTTTTTGAGTGTTTTAAGGGCGAAGATTGAAGCAGAGCCACTTTTGACGACTTTGTTGATGTGTTCAGAGACTGAACGTTTTTCATCGATGGTGACGCCTAGTGCTTTTATTGAGGTAGAGCGAGAAATACCAGTGATTGAGGGTTTGTTGGAGAGTGAAGACTGGCTGTGTTTGATAACTACCATTTCACGGGTTTTGGAAGAATTTATTTTTAGGTTCTTTTCCTCTGACCAGTTGTGGATATTTTGAAGTTCTGTTTCTGCGGTGTGAAGGGAGTTTGATCCGATGAATAGGTAAGAGTCGTCAGCGTATTTGGAGACGATTTTAGGTAGATCTATCTAAGCGGTTTACTAGCAAGTTGAACCGTTATCGTTTCGTCCTTAAATTTGATAGCTTAAAAGATGAATCCGCGTTTTCCAGTTATTTAAACCATGACACGCTGCAGAGATCCTGGTTTCAATTCAAGAAAAACAGCATTGACATGGTTTGAGTATCAAACTGTGGGAATGAAATTTCATGATTTGTCAACATTCGCAAAGCGCAACCATAATAGGAACGGCATCAGCCAATGGTCGCTGATAAGTCAAATTGCAATTTAGAAGCACCATTTCAGGAAATTCGTTCTTGTCCGAATAATTTATTGGTTCGGCAGAACACTTCAGACTTCTTTGTTCTGTTTGAAGCAGCTCTGTTTTTTTTATTGCATTTTATCTGAACATTTATAAAGCGCCTCTCACAGTATAGACTATTCGAGGCGCTCTCATTGTAGAAGCCTCTGGGAAAGAGAAACGTCTTCAGGAGACGAGTAGATGGGGCGGAAAACCTAGGCAATAGTTTTTTCCGCAGAGGAGGGGAAGGTCATTCCAAGGAGAAGGGCCCACAACAGCAAATGACCGAAATTGGGCTAGAGCGGTCCTGGTCCGAAGGACAAAAAGATCCAATCGGTCCGCAGAGCGCAGCGAACGATGCAAGGCAACAGATACAGTTTTGCGCATAAATTCAGATAGATACTTAGTGGCAAGGCCTAACTGAGATTTGGACACCAAAAGAGAATCTTATAGCGAATACGTAAAGTTACAGTGAGCCAGTGGAGAAGATTATGAGCAAACTTAGGAAGATGTGCGATGAACCTGGCTGAAGCATTTTAATTAGAACCGATTGAATTGGGGTGAGGCGCAGCTAAGCATGGTAATCCAGTCAAAAGACATCAAATTATATTGCATATCATCAAGTGGTTGAAGTTGTTTTTAACATCGGCCAAACTAGTTTAGGCCTACTGCGCAATATTACAAGCGCGTATCTGAGTGAAGAATTTAAGAAATCCTTTTGAAAAAGCTAATAAAATCTCGGAGTATGTTAACCTTCGAACCATAGAATCGCGTGGGCGTCTGCAGCACAGTCTAACTTTTATGCTACGGATGTTTACTGAAACCGTATATTGATGACCTTTCTACGGAATCAGTAGGTCTTTCAAACTTGCGGTCAGGGTTTCGACTATCGGTGTTTAGCGATTGACCGCTGACCGATTTAGAGGTTGGATAGAGAGCAAACATTTTACCATGGTATGAGTAACGCTATCACAGATGTTTTCAAGGGTGCTCCATTAAGTGCATGATTGCCTAGAAACATATATATAGCAATTGTTGTTAGACAGTCGCCATGTCCAGAGGTGCTATGTTTTTTAGCTCTAGCTTTCTGAGGGCTGGTGGTCTATCGACTGAGCTAATGGGGCACACAACGTTTTTCATCGCCATGTAGCGTAGGCCTATAGCTTAGAAAAAACTAACCGACCTAGGACCATCGTTCATTCATTCATTCATTCATTCATTTCAGATATTTATATAGCGCCCCTTCAAGGTTTCTACTCAGAGGCGCTCCCGACTACATCGCGGAAACTGAATCGGAGTTTCACGCCGAAGCGCATGAGCAATTGCGAGTGAACGACTTGCCCAGGGTCCCTACGCGGCGGCTTGAGGTAGATTCGAACCCGCAACCCTCCGGCTGCAAGGCACCAAATATACCCTCTTGAGGTGGATTCGAAGCCGCAACCCTCCGGCTACAAGGCACCGAACATACCTCTGCACCACCGCGCCCACCCAATGAGGTACAGGTACAACATGAGCACTGTTATTATGGAGCGGATAGATTCTTTCAAATTACACGCCATGATGTTCACAACCTACGAAATGCTTTCTAACCTTGTTTATACAATCAATATCAGCCATCATGAGCAAATAAGCGAATTGCTTGAGGCCACGGTAATTACCCATAGCTGAAAATTTTTCTAAGCCATAGGGTTTCGATGTGGTATCACATCCATAAAGTGCGTGAATACAGAGCAGGAAGCGACTGAGGTCAGGGTCAAATACCTTCTTCAGGATGGATGCATCAATGAGCTTTGTGTTAATTTGAAGATAAATGATCTCATAGTAGCAATGTCATAATCAGCATCTCCATATGAGTGAGTGACTTGAATACCTTCCTCATTCTCCATCTCAGATCCCAGGAGATGAAATAATTTCTGTTTGTTTCTTGATTTGCCAAAAATGGATGGAGTGAAATCAACATCCACTCCCATCTAACTATCAGTTCTCCTCTGGCGAGTCTCCTCTTTGGTAGAAGGGCCATTGCCATAGCCATAAAGCACAACTGCTCTTTATTCATGCCCAAAAATGGACTCACGTGTAACTTGGTGTGTGACCACAATAATAAAGGCATAACATCACAAAATTTGTGATGCTACGCCTTTGTGATATTATGCCTATTTAATAGGCAAATACATGATTTCAGTGACCCAGTGACTAGGCCTACTAGTTGTGAACTATTTCCTATATAATTCCTATGTGTGTCTTCAAAATTTCAACGAATGTCGTTATATAATATATAACAAGCAATTAAAGTAAATATTAAGACTATATAAATATAAATATTAATATTAACTATTAATGTATTGAGACCATGTGTTGCAGTTCCATTAACATTATAATTCGATCATCAAAAGTGATAGGATTTCCATATTAGGTAGGCTATAGCCTACATGCTAATTGATAAAGATTTCTAACTACGTTTTAATGCCGTTAGTTCTGCAGATATGAAAATTTTGCTTTTTTCGTCAAATTTTATGGCCATTTCTAGTTTTGTGTATGTGTAACATTTAACTTGAAAATTACATTCCATAACATGAATATGTATATGCTGAATCGCTGATAATAGACTCTTCATAGTTGTTTTTAGCTGGACTGGTTCCAAACATGACATTTCAGCCCAGTTTGGTTAATTTTATGGCGGCCATCTTGGATCTTACCTATTTTCGCAAAGTTCCCAATGTCATATTTTTTTAAACTTTTTTCTTGTAACGTAGACGTAGGCTATCAAAGAGGTGAAACATAGGTTATTGAGAAACCTTTTTTCAAATTTGTTTGAACCTCAACTTTTTATTAACCGCACTAATATAGGCCTACAATTTTGTAATTGTTCCTTTTGTTATGCGTGCGTCTAGGGCGGTTGGACAGCAGGGCTAGTTTTCACTTTATTTGCCAAAAAATACTTTTTAATCTACTTCAGCTCTACGGCAGTAGGCCTACCGGCACGTTTATAATAAGCAAACTTACTTTTGCAATAATTTACATCAACATGTGTGACTTGTTAACCTGCGGAGTGACGTAACGCCAACAATGAATAAGAAACTTATGTATGAGTTTGGTATCGCTGGAGACAACACCAATAACCACTGACCAGGTTCCTGACACTTCTACGGGTGGTTATGTTTTTGCGAGAGTGTGTTGATAGAATCACCAATGTCAAATTTCAACTTAAGACGCTATTCAGTGGCTTTGTATCTACAAGGCCGTTAAAATGCTCCATTTCATATAATATTATTTCTACAAGATGCTGTTTAAACTAATCTACTCTTTCGGGCAAAATCTAATGACAGTCTTTAGAAGGCCAGTGTAAGGTAATTTCTGCTACACTTCATCGAACTCATTAGGCTACAGTCTATTAAGAGTTATATCGGAAAGTACAAACATCTATAAATAGACTTAGGCTACAGTCATAACCTCACGATCGCTCTCATGGTACAAGATTCGGTATAAATTGTCCCAGTCTGTGTCAGTATGCTCCGAATGTGCCTAAGAAATATGTTGGGTCTTATGTTGGTTTCTCGCTGATCCAGATGAACATAAGTAGGTACAACTGGCTTTATTCACTGTTTCTTCTCGTTGTGCATTTAACGAAAATATAAACGTCAATTATAGTGCTGAGAAAACTAGCTTTAAAGGGTTTGCTCAAGATGCTTACAAAGCGATCGTCTCAGCGATTAGGACATCAACCAATGTACGTATGCACTTATGGGTAAAGTCGTAGTTTACGTTGCTAAATTATTCTAATGTCTTCAATGCCGTACTTGACGTTGGTAAGTAAGAAGTCTACCTATGTGCAATGTTAACTATCATCAATCCACCTTCCATTTCATTAAGAAATTTTTTCATCAATCCAACTTCTATTTAATTTGAAAAATTACTTTTATCAATCCAACTTCTATTTACTGAAAGAAATATTTTTCATCAATGGAACTTTCATTTAAGTAAAGATATGTTCTCATGGATCCAGCTTCTAATTACGGAAACAATTATTTTCATCAATCGAGTTTCTATTGAATCCAAAACTTAATTTCATCCATCCAGCTTCTATTTACGAGAAAAATTATTTCGATCGATCCAACTTCAATTTTGAACACAGGAACGTTTTCATCAATCCCACTTCCATTTATGGAAATAATTTCTTTCATCAATCCAGCTTCCATTTGACAGTGACAACGTCAAATAATTTAGCAACGTAAACTACGACTTTACCTGCACTTATGTATGTATGTATGTATGTATGTATGTATGTATGTATGTATGTATGTATGTATGTATGTATGTATGTATGTATGTATATATGTATGTATATATGTGTGCATGATGTACGTATGTATTGATGTATGTATGCGTGTATGAATGTATTTACGTTAGTTTGTACATGTATGTACGTATACGCGTGTAGGTCTGTAGTTATGTCCGACATTTTCCGTACGCATGTATGAGAAGCGTCGCTTGATCGTCCGATTATTCGGGGCTGTCGATTGACACTATAATTGTGGAGAGAACACGTTGACGTTGTCGATGTTTATTCGGAGATGATCCCGGTTGACAGAAGTCTGGCTTAGGCCTAACCAACGCGCTGTATCACGATCTCTCTCTCCTCTGCCTCAAGGGCTACCGTTTATATATCCCTATCGCGAGCCTTCATACACGACATTCCCTTGCATGGCGCCAGTCAGTCTGTTTACACGGGCATCTGCCAACTGCCCACGCTCTGACTGTAGACCTACTACATTCCTTTGAAAAATGACCACTTACTGGCAATGTGATTATAATGACTAGTTAAGATGGCATCGCAATGCAGCTTATCAATCAATCAATCAATCCTTTTATTGTTTCCGGAGAATAGTTTACAAGTAGTGATCCAGAATAATCATTAATCACCGGTCATAAGTTTGGAAATTTAAAACCTGTCCTGTAGACAGATCACATGATTATCTTATTACAGGACTATGTATGAATTTATGTATGAATATAATTTGTGTTATGTAAGCTTACGTATGTTTGTATGTATGTATGCATTATGGATGTTTGTATTTACGCATTTATGTATGTACGTATCCATGTAGGATTGTAGGTACGTATGCACGCACGTTTGTATGTATCGTATATATATATATAGGCCTAATATTATATGCAAATATATACATTAGTCACTTAACGTAACGCACTTAACTGTTTCGCAAAAGAGCTGCAGACGTGACAATGTGACAGAATTTGAAACTCTTGCGTTTTATGACATTTCGAAACTGGTTGCTGACTAGTGTTAAATCCAACAATAATACACCCAGGGCAATACTGTAACAAGAGGAATGTCCAGTCAGGATAAGGTGCATGATGGAATCAATGTGCTGAAGCGCGCCACCTGCATAAATATGCAAGAGCGTTTTATGTTATGAAAAAGCTTCGACTTTAGATAATTCATTGACTGTTTGCAATAGTCCTCTTACTTGCATTGCATCGCTGAAGTAGACAAGCAATCTAATAATAATAATGAAAATAACAATTTATAAACAATAATCCTTATGCCGAATCTGAAGATTAAGATGAAATTTGTAGTCTTGCCCTACTTGGCAAATGCTAACGAGTTAGATGTACCTTCTAAAGATAAGGGAAATATTTGATAAGTTTTATCTTTCTCTCAAAAGGAGCAACACGCAGAGACTACTTTGTAATTCTTTTTGGTATTCCCCGAAGAATTCTGTTGCGTTACTGCATTCCTTGTCGGAAAGTTTAACAATTAATTTACTTTACAGGCACAGGTGAGATCTTACTGTTGGACAGAAAGTGCACTGGATGTGGCAAATATCACACTGACAGGGACTGCAAAATGTCTGGAACAAAATTCTATCAGAAATCAGAAGATGTAAATATACCACAATATTTCATTTGTGATGTTATATTATAGTAGGCTACTAAATAATAACGTTTCCTAATAGGTCTTTTACTTTAATTAAGAAATGTTATCTCATAAATTATGCCAAACATAGGATAGGCTACTGTTAGGGTTAATTTTCTGTTCAGTGTTAATGATAGGGTTGGCATAGATGCTAGTTTTAAAGATAATGCTAGTGCTCGTGCCATTGCTTCTTTTGGTGTTTTGACTGATTTAGGCTACAGTGTAGGCCTAAGTGTAGAACATCTAATCCACAGATATCCTGGGTTAACAGAACAAGCTGTCAAGTTTTTGCAATTTATATTGTAACACATTGTAATTTTTAGTATTCATTGAATTCAACGGTATCATTGTAGCACTGCGCCAATAGAATGTAAATGAGCTAAATCAACCCATGGACCTAACTACTATTACTACTTCCATTAACCAAGTGTTTGGCTAATAGATGGTTAAATTTGTTACAGGCCGATGTGACCGAATTCATCAAAAATACCTTCATGAAGCGAGAATGCAATGGATTCCGCAGTGAAGCTAATCAGAATGAGACTGAGTGAGAATCATAATTTTGCTTTGCTTCACATATTTGCATAAATGATTCGCGTCACTTGTACGCTTGCGTATGGTAGTTAAGCATTACTGGTTAGACGGTACAATGAGCAGTTAAATACCAGAGAACAGCGAGTGACCGTCAACGAAACACCGGACCAATCGGTGCAACAGTCAAAAAACTGTAATATTGTAATTGGACGATATAGTGGCGCTTGAGGGTTAAACTAAGCAGAGGCGCTCACAACGCCAGACTAAAGGATGCTAAAATGTCATTGGCGAGAAAATGTACAACATAGTTAAACATTTCTCATATAACTATAAATGTCACCGGTAGCACGCTGGAACCACAGCGACCTTCCTTTTGACAGACTTTGTGAGGTCTTGTTTGTGCCGTCCGTCATTCCGAACAGCCGCGTTTTGATTTTCCTGACGTTGCTCATTCTGCATGTGTCTAATAAAATAGTCTCAACTTCCTTCTGTATTAAGTTCACCTTAAGATGTACTCTTCTGTACAGTGCTGAATTGATCACCTTTTGCATCCATCCAATACGCATGATCTTTCTGTAACAGTCAGCTTTTCTAAATAATTGCGATTACAATATCGACATACCCGAGTGCCTCGGACGCGTGCCTTGCTGTCTGTCTGTGAGTTATCTCTGTGAGACTTTATGGATTTCCTTGAATTCCTTAGTTGGCCTTGTAGCAACCGTGGCTTTCGCTTTTTTAAACTTTTTCTTACGTATGAGTAATTAACTCGATATGACGGCGCTTCTTTAAATGAACAAAGCATCTAATCTGATAGATGCCAGAAACTTGAGTTGTAGTAAAATACCATGAACCAATTGGCCTAAGGAACAAATAACATGTATCGTGCAACTGTCCTTATGTGACTGTCCCTCGAACACTTATTCCCTCACTGCTTATATAAGACATTACTAAGCTAGAATGAAAGTTTTCTCTAAAGAGCAAGTTTAAGTGAAACAATATTTATATTTATTTTATATGGCATCCTATATATATATATCATATATATCCTCTGAACAAATAACATGTATCGTGCAACTGTCCTTATGTGACTGTCCCTCGAACACTTATTCCCTCACTGCTTATATAAGACATTACTAAGCTAGAATGAAAGTTTTCTCTAAGAGCAAGTTTAAGTGAAACAATATTTATATTTATTTTATATGGCATCCTATATATATATATCATATATATCCTCTGCTAAATTTTCGTTAGTGTACTGAATTTTGCATCTTCTTCGGGGTTTCAGTCTCTTCCATACAGGTTCAGATGACCGACGTCGCCACTCCTCTATCTGTTGAGCCTCATCTTTGAGCTTTACGTATCCATATGTCATCTAATTTATTGTTAGACTGTATAGAAACTGCAAATGGCTATATACCACAACGACTAATTACAAATTAAAATGAATCATAGAACAATTTGAACGTTTGCACGAATGTCACTTGTAGAATAGATCGTCAATTTTGATTTTTTTAGGATCTGTGAATGTGGATACAGTAAAAAGGCTCACAGCATTGAAGAATCTGATCACAGAGAACATTCGAAAAAGTTTAACCACAGAAAAATGTTTCAGGGCAGAAAAACTTTGGATACAAAAAATGTTGCCCGACCCTTTGGGAAAACTGGGTTTTGAAAAAAAAAGTCCCCCCTTTAAAAACAACATTTCATTATTAAAAATTTTCATTTTAAAAAAGGAAAAACAAAAATTTGAAAGGAAACCAAATTTTTAAAAGGAAAACCTGGGAACCCCTTCAGTTTTAGAAAAAAGGGCAACAAAATTAAAAAATTCAATTTAAAAATACAAAACGCCCTCTAAAAAAATTTTTATGAAAAAAATTAAAAAAAATGTTGGTTGAAGGAAAATAAAAACTTTTGGGTTCTCCTTAAAAAAAATTTCAATTTGGGTTTTTTTTTTTTTTTTTTTTTCCCCAGAAGATTTGGAAACAAAAGTTTATTCCCTTAGCCTTAAAAGTAAAAAATTTTTTTGGCAAATAAATTT
>JACEVL010003417.1:0-13344 GCA_020284085.1 Aporrectodea caliginosa
GATAGCGATTTACTGAGTGACGCTGATGGAACGCATGCAACAAAGCGTTACTTGTGTGTAGATGACTGTAGACTCGATGATTGTGCTGATAGTTGACTTTAGTTAGGTTTCCTAGTTTTGCAGTTTTATGTTGAACTTGGTACAATTACCATTGTTGATCGAACATGGTTTAATTTTATATCACATGCCTCAAATAGTGAGGGGTGAAAAATTCACCCCAGGTTATCCAATGTGTGATTTTTTTACAGGTTAACCTCTGAGGGTTAAGAGTTAGCGACTTCATTTTCTTGACCTCATCATATAATATTATGAGGGCGGGTGGCCAGTCCTCTCCCTCGCGGTCTCATCTTCCCACCGACAGCGCACTGCCCAGCTGAGTTGAAGGAAATCTGGAACCAAATTTCTGTCCCATAGCGGAGGTTTGAAACCACGACCTCTCGATTGACAGTCCAGCAGGCTAACCACTGCACTATCGAGCACCACTGATAGACTATTTACAACTAAATAATGCAACACCAATTCCAACCAAGAAAAGGAATTGCAAGTTAATGAGTTTAAAGCAGGAGAATTAGCCACAGAAATCGGAACCAAATGGCAGAAAAATTTGTTTTTGCCAGTCGAAGAAAATGACCATAGAGGAAGATGAATAGCAGAACCCAATGATCAAGTTGACATAATGAGACCGAAAAATTATCCAAATAACAAACCAAACGACGCAGTTATTCGGGTGGTGCCAGTCCCAAGCGTGGAAAAGGAGGGCGACGCTAATTACCTTTGTCAACTGACCTGGTAGTCGGATGTCGTTGCAATGTGGATACAAGAATGCTTCCGATTTGACATTTAAGACACCTCTTTTAGAGCAGTTAAGCCTACTATACATAATTGTGGCGAAACAGTTTGACGTTCCTATATCCTGACTTTCTGCAACACCACACGGTTTATTTCTGTTTAATGACGCTGGATCATATATAATCTAATCTAATCTAAGAGACGTATTTGCCAAAATAAATTCTGTCGACGTCTCGGCCTTTCTTGCCATAAGAAGTTTTTAAACTCTGCATCCAGCACTTCATTATATCTAACTCCGCCACTGCCCATACTCTGGAAAGAAGGAGGAGGGCGACGTCAAGGCCTCGGCAGACATAAGATGGTTCCAAACACTGGGAAAGTATTACTTCATTTTATCTACGCGATATATTCTGTGCCTTGTAACTGGAGAGAGTCGCAGGTTCGAATCTACCTTAAGCCATTTCGTAGCGACCTGGACAGGTTGCTCACCCACAATTGTCTGTGAGGAGGGCAACGGGAACCGCCTCACTCACCTCATCCCGGGTGGCATAAAGAAGCCAATGTACTGCCTTCGGAATGAGAACTCACAATCATCATCTATGCTATGGCGAAACAGTACAGAAAACTGTCTCGAAATTTCAACACCTTTTTAACGCGTTATACATTAATATAAATAAACGCGCGGCCCGTAGAATTGTACATTTAACCTTCAATTTAAAAAATAAAGTCTTCTGAATCCATTGGTTAACATCGGCCTACGATACTACAAGACATAAATTATTAGTTACCAATCAGTTTTAAATCTAGGACCATCACATATCGACAGTTAAAGCTGTGTAAAATAGTTTTACCAATCAACGTCAACGGTCGTTAATGCCATAAGATGTCTTTAAACAATTCGATCCAGTTTTATCTAGAAGAAAGGAGACGCTAACCATCTTTGTCATCACACAAACAGTAGTTGCATTCAAGGAAATTGATGAATATTCAGATAAGTTTGACGTCAACGGCCCTATAGTTGCTTCTGCTCAATTACATAATAGGTAATAAAATTGGATGTAATTATTGTGTTACAACGCTGATTTGCTTATGTGGGCCCCTCTTGTTGGAACCGTCTTATGCAGGAATTGCGGCGTGAGCTCCTCAGTCTTTCTCTTCCTCTGTTTCGGAGTCGCCTGAAGGCCATTTATTTGTTAGTGATAGCAGTGACTTTCATCTGGAGTGCCTCTGTATCGATGAGTGGCGCTTTATAAATGTTCGATTACAATTGCAATTCAACATACCTTATCTACTGGTGTTTTCTCTATTTGCCATCGCAGTATAGATGGATCCAAAATTTAACGACATCTTATACGAACAAAGGCCGTTAACGTCGACTGAAAATTATTTTTAGCAGTTCTTGCTGTTCTATAATGCATGCAGACACCTTAGCATCATCATAATCTACAATAAGGCAAGAACAATGGAGAAAACTGTCTCAAGATTTAGACACCTTTTTAACGGTGATTACATCACAATAAATTCTAGCGGCGCGTTGAGTTTGTTCATTAGATTGGGGATCCATCACTAAGAAGCATTTTGAATCTTTTGCTAGACAACGGCATGCGATGCCATAAGACAGTGCTGTCCAACCTGCGGCCCGCGGGCCGCATGCGGCCCGCGGACTGATTCTAAGTGGCCCGCCAGAGTTGGCTAAAGTTTTGCAATTTGTGTAAAAATGAAGTAAAAGACAAAGTCACTGGCCTACTTGCATAGCTATTCATTTGTAACTTAATTAGCTAATCATTGACAATGTGAACACAAAATCAAGTTCCTATGAAGCATTAAACTTGTTAAAGTTTTAAAACAAAATCAAATATCAATTGATTTCTAGAAGTCACATGTGTCTTCTGCTGAATTTCCACACATAATTATGAACATGTAAAATAAGTGTTGACAATGTTTGGAAGCACTTTTTAACGTCTGTGAAGTTGGATTTTCTGCTATGACAAACATGACGTAAAAAACCTAAGTTCTTTGACTGAGAACATTTAGAGAATCTAATGACGGAGCAGTTACTGAATACCAACCGCAAACAAAACAAATTGCAAGCACAATAATTCAAGTGCTTGAACATTTTTTACTGATATACCCGTTGAACTATTGTAAAGCATGCCATAAAAACGCATATATACATACAACATTCATTATTATTATTTCATAATAAATGTTAATAAATTTAATAATTTTCAATCAATTTTAATTGCGAGTTTACTGGTGCGGCCCTCGGCAGCGACAAAACTTCTTCGGTGGCCCGCGGTGTCAAAAAGGTTGGACAGCACTGCCATAAGATGTTCAATTATTGGTAATCAATCAGTATAGGTAATCAATCAGCCACTGTTCGCTTTCTGACAGTGCCAGTCACAAGCCTGGATAAAGGAGGAGGTCGACGCTAATGGTCTTTGCTACCACACATTGGTCGTTAAGCAGTACACAAGAAGAAGTATTTAAATCAAGAATAATCACAATTCGACAGTTAAAACTGTGCAAATATTTTTACATATCAACGTCAAACGGTCTATGAACCCATATGATGCCTAACCATATTTGTCATTATACAGCGTTGCAATACAATAATTACATCCAACCTTATTACCTAAAAAGTAATGAATAATTATTAATTACATCCAACCTTATTGGAGCGCTACTGGATGGCCACTGCTATGAGCGGCGCTATATAAATTAGTAAATACAATATTAATGAATACTGAGTAAAGTTTGACATCAGCGGGATTAGGTACTACTGCTGAATCTATAAGGTTTAAATCGATTTGACCCTCTTGTTGGAACAGACATCTACGGGTATTGAGGCTAGTGCTCCTCAGTCTTTCTCTTCAACTGTTTCGGACACACCTGAAGTCCATTATTTTTGACACGGGTGGAGAACGCCTCTGAATCGTTGAGTGGCGCTTTATAAATGTTCGATTACAATTACAATTACAATTTCACTTACCTTATCTAGTGGCTTTTTGGTATTTACCATCGGCAGATAGATGGATCCAAAGTTTAACGACATTTTATGGCAACGTCGATTGAAATTATTTTGAACAGGTCTTACTGTTCCTATGACACAAAGCATGATCATCATTATATCGCCGGCTATCGCGTTCTAAGATTATATAACCTTAGCAAACTACATTTAAAGGTGTTTAATGAGGGCTCTCTAAATGTCTTTTTTCAATTATAATAATCCTTAAAAGCGCTTTAAAGGTGCTTAAAGAGAGCGACCTAACCAATCGGTTACTATGTACCATTTACTTTTTCCGTGTCACTTTCGCGGCTACGTAGATCAGACGCGTTTTTTTGTTATTATTTACGCAAGCGCCTCTTTCGACGAGATCTGACCATATTTCACAATCTCCAACAATTATTGAGAGAATTGACACATCTCTCCCTACTACGCCTCTGATCCGGTCAACATTACGACGCTAGGTGTCGCTAGAAGCAGCCGTCCTGGCCAAAACATGTAAGTAAGTTAGTCAGGACATCAGGTCACTTATCTAGCAGGCATTTAAAGTTAGTAAGTGTGTAAATAAGTAATAAGTAAGCAACCAGGCAGATAGGTTGTTTGTTATTGCGGTAGTACATGAAGCAAACCAGGTAAAACTTTTGGGACAGGGTCGCCGATGGTTAGAGCGTTCGCCTTGTAACGCTGAGATCATTGGTTAGACCCTTCTCCACTTCAGAGACGGTTACTGTGTAGGGACCTTCAGCAAGTCCTTCATTCACAATTTCTCAGCGCCATCGATTGATGCCTTGTCATTGTATAGTGATGCTTACTTAGACATCTCAATGAATGACAGCAGTAGTTATTATAAAATTTATATTTCACCTGATATAGTTTAGTGCATTCAATTGATTTCCAAAATGAAATTAGTAATCGTCCAGATCAATTCAACGCATATAGGATTTCGAAAGGTTTGATGTTAAACAAGCCATGATACTAAACGGTAGCGCAGTCCGTTAAACACCTTTTTCAAGAATTTATGATTGCTATATAAAAGCGGCAGAACCTACTATATCGTATAATACGATTTTCTGTCGCATTTATATAGTAATGAAGAACGATTAACATAACAACAGTTCAACTGTAATTTAACACAACTGAACTTTACTAGCAAGGTGATAAATAAATGCGTAGATTAATTAATCAATCCATTTTCTATGTTAGTGACAGCACTGACTTTGGTCGGCAGCGCCTCTGAATCGCCGAGTGGCGCTTTCTAAATGTTCGATTACAATTGCAATTCCACTTATCTTTTCTACTTTTTTCTCTATTTAGCATCGGCAGATCGATGGATCCAAAGGTTTAACGACGTCTTATACGAACAAAGGCCGTTGTCGTCAATTGAAAATTATTTTGAGCAGTTCTTGCTGTTCTATGAGATAATGCATGCAGACACCATCGGTTGATGCCTTGTGCATTAGACACCGGCGCAATATAATTCGTTAATTACAAGTACACTTTAGTACCGTCATTATCTATGCTACTGCGAGAACAATGGTGAAAACTGCCTCGAGATTTAGACACCTTTTAACGCTTAAGGCATGACAATAAATAATCGCGGCGCGTTGCGTCTGATATACACTCGACGCCAAAAGGTGCTAAATTATTGGAAATCAATCAGTGTGTTAAATCAAGAATCATAACAATTCGATAGTTAAAACTGCGCAAAATTAATAGTTTACCAATCAACGTACAACGGTCTTTGATGCCACAAGATGTCTGTAAACAATTAGATACAGTTTTATCTAAGAAGAAGGACGTAGCTAACCATCTTCGGCATGATAAAGAGCTGTTATACACTAATTACATCCAACCTTATTTGGTGAATATTCAGCTAAGTTTGACATCAACGGCCCAGTTGCTACTGCTCAATCTAGAAGTTTCTAATCTGTTGGCCAGTCTGGTTGCAACCGACTTCAACGGGAATTGAGGCTTGAGTTCCTCAGTATTTCTCTTCCTCTGTTTCGGAATCGCCTGAAGGCCATTATATTTCTTAGTGATAACACGACTTCCATCTGGAGCGCCTCTGTATCGTTGAGTGGCGCTTCATAAGTGTTCGACTACAATTACAATTACAAGTCCAGTTACCTTATCTCCTGGTTTTACTGTATTTACCATCGGCGGATGAATGGATCCAAAGTTTAACGACATCTTATGGCAACAAACCTGATTTTTGAGCGGCGCTATGTAAATGTTCGATTACAATACCAATTACAATTACAATTGCAATTGCAATTGCAATTGCAATTGCAATTACAATTACAATTACAATTACAATTACAATTACAATTACAATTACAATTACAATTACAATTACAATTACAATTACAATTACAATTACAATTACAATTACAATTACAATTACAATTACAATTACAATTACAATTACAATTACAATTACAATTACAATTACAATTACAATTACAATTACAATTACAATCACAATTACAATCACAATTACAATTACAATTACAATTACAATTACAATCACAATTACAATTACAATTACAATTACAATTACAATTACAATTACAATTACAATCACAATTACAATCACAATCACAATTACAATTACAATTACAATCACAATTACAATCACAATCACAATTACAATTACAATTACAAACAAAGGCCGTTGACGCTAACAGAAAATCTTGTAATCTCTATTGCCGTTGACATCAACTGAAATTATTTCGAGCTGTTCTTACTGTTCCTATGAAATAATGGAGACACAGACACCCTGAATCATCATACGTTTTCCTATCGTGTAATAACCTTATATAGCCTTGTATAATCATATTTTAAAGGTGTCTTAAGAAAGCTATATAAAAATGGTCTACCTCTGGTATGCTCACATAACAATACTTGAAAGCGTTTTAAAGGTGTCTAAATATGTTGCCTTAGCCAATCGGTTACTGTGTACCATTATTTTACTCTTTTCGTGTCACCTTTGCGGCTCCGTAGATCAGAAGCGTTTATGTTATTATTGAAATAAGCGCCTCTGTCGACGAGATCTGACCATATTTCACAATCTCCGACAATTATTGAAAGCATTGACACATCTATCCCTACTACGCCTCTGATCTGGACAACATTACGACGATAGGTGTCGCTAAAAGCAGGTTCTTTGTCTTCTCATGTGCTCAGTAAGTAAGTTAGTCAGCCTATCAGTCATTCAAGTCATTTTGCCACTTGGCAAATAGGTTGGTAAGTGGGTAGTTAAGTATTGTATTGTATTGTATCTATCAATTTATATAGCGCAGTGCACACCAATCAGAGGCGCTCCCAATGCAAAAGACCCAGAGAAAAGAAAGAAGTCTTCACACAACGATAAGAGACACTTGGCCCACCAGTTTACTACTAAGTAAGCAGACAGGTAGATAGGTTGATAATTATTGCGGTAGTAACAAGCAAGGTAAAGCTTGTTGGAAATGATGGCCGATTGGTTAGAGAGTTCGCCTTATAACGTGGACAATACGGGTTCGATCCTCCTCCCCTGAGACGGTTGCTGTGTATGGACCTTGAGCATGTCCTTCAATAACAATTGCTCAGCGCCATCGACTGATGCTCGATCACTAGATAGTGGCTTATAATAAATTAATGATAACGGCAGTAATTATATTATTATATTTATATTGTTTCACCTGATATAGATCCATATATTTTTTGATTTGTACAGAAAAGTGAAATTTGCGCTCTTATTTTCTGCCATCTTTATATAGTATTCTCAAATTGCTTAAAAAAGGTGTTTAAAGAATTGCGCTACCGCTTGGTGGTATTGACTGTTTAACATAAAAACTTTTTAAATGAGGATTGAGGAACGATTAACATAGCAACTTGACTTTAATACAACTGACTGAGAATGAAAGAACACAAAAACTTTACAAGCAAGAAGATAAATAAATCCTTTGCTTAATTCATTCATTAATTCGTGGAAGATTAATTAATTAAATGCGTTGTTCGTTCAAATAAGTGAAAATAGTACTTAAATAGTATATACCTATTTAGTATTTTATTAGAAAGGAAAGAGTAAACCACACGTGAATTGAATAGAAATATATCCTCTGCTTCGAAAAATAGTCCAGTGGTGTAGAGAGAATATTTACTGTTTAGTAATGCGACAGTAATTCCTACATAAAAATGAGTTGGTAGGTAGGCACTTTCAGTTTAACAACACTGTGTGATAACAAAGATCATTAGTGTCGCCCTCCTCCTTTGTCTATGGCTGGGACTGGCACTGACAAAGTACGTACGATCAGTGACGGAGGTGTAAAAATTATTTGAGGTAACTGGCGCGTTTATATAGTAACGCTAAACATCTTGTAATGGGTGTCTATCTGATAGTGGATATCAGAGCCAGTCCTAAGCCCGGAACTCTCTTTAAGGGAGAAGCCCGAAGGTCGAACGGATGGGTGCAGATACTCCATTCGTAAAGAAAAAATCCTGATGATAATGATATATAAATATTAGGATAGATTTGAATTTTCTATCTTAAGCCATAGCAGTCGTTCGCTGATGGACCGTCAGTCACCATGACAGCTGCTATCATGCGCCGTGACCCCCGAGGTCAGTAAGGGTGGCGCCCTCTGCCAACCCCCTCCTCCTCCTCCTCCTCCTCGTCATCATCCTCCTCGTGGCAATAACGGATCTTTGATTGCCCTGACTGAACTTTAACCCTGGGACGGAACATGCAAAGATTTCGCTTTGACGATTGATCACCTATAGATGTCGCTTTTCTCAGCCTATAGTGTTGTTTTTATGTCGGGCGCTACAGAAATTTCCGTGCGTCGATATCCGAGGAACAGAGGGAATGTTTCCCAAAGTTGGTGGGAATAAGCCCTACAGATAATTATCACATCCCTCCTTTTTTATCTATGCTTTAGAATGGCACCACAATAGTAGTAACGTCCGGTGTTTAGCATCTTATGGCCGCCAGGGCCGTTAACGTCGACTGTGCCAAGCTTATCTAAGATGTCAGAACATGTTGCAAACCGACGTCATTTCAATCATATATAATGTCAGATGAATTTGCTATAAAGGTGTTTAATACCAACCATTACTTATGTCCTACTCTATTCCTATAAGAAGAACCGTATGTTAAACGTTAACGCTGATGAGACGTGCCCTTATATAGCGTTAGATGATTGTGTCAAAAAGGTGTTTAACCATAACTGCTTTGTTCGTTTCTTTAGTAAATCCGCAATTACGCACGTCTCAATAAGGTTATTGGATGAACCCAGAGTTTAGCGACATCTACAGAAATTATTTTCGAACAGTTCTCACCGTTCGTATGTGGCATAATATTAATTATTTTTCCAAAAGTTCAACGAAATCTAATAGCTGGTCTGGTCGTTGACATCTTAAAAGTAATTGGTTGGTTGGTTACTTGCTGTTTAAAGACACTATGTCAAAACCAAGATGATTACAAGCGTTGATCTCCTCTTTTCTCCATGCTTTTGACTGGCATTTCCACATTTACGTTTAGGTCAGACACGGCGACGAATATAACAAAAAATGGTGCGTGGCTTTATATATCATCAGTTATTTCTATTATAAAGGTGTTTAGCTTCAACTCATGACGTCATTTATCCCTATTTAAACTCAGCCACTGAATATTTCGTACCAATGACTGAAGCAGATCACAGAAACTTTCTGCGACTTTAAACCGAGCTTTAAAAGGAAATACTTTTTCTTCTCCCCTGGGTCAATTTCTGAAAAGTTTCCCGCAACGATTCAACTCTCTCGTGGCGACGACTGGTGGAATTTATTCAAAGCGAGAACTGCATTAAACGCCCGATATTTCATCCAGCGCTATAAAACCCCGGTCGCTTATCTAAACGGGCGCACATATTCATACGTACGCCACGAGCCCAACACATAACCGGTCGCAATGGAAACATAATGGGTCGTTTGAAGACACAAAATGGCGTCTTTAGTGTCACAAAATGGCGATACGATTGGCTTCCGTCGCCTGAGAAATATGTATCTATGGCGCAACCTCTGACCCCGATGGAAGGCCGGATAAATGTGGTTACACTGGAGAGAGAGGTCGCAGATGTTATGCTATTGCCTTTGTATTATGGGGGGTTACGGAGGTTACGGAGCGTGTGGAAATAAAATCATGCATGGCCGAAAATGGTCTCTTACTCTCTGTACAGCGTTGTGATATTGGTTCACGTGATAAGAGGTGGAAATGTATTTCTTAAGAGTAGAACCGTTTGTCGAGAAATTTGGCTTGGTATAAATTACAACTGCAGAAGTACGGATGGATTGGCCGTCTACTTTAAACTTAATAAAGCATCGTTTCCTGTTAAAATTCTAACAGTTAGACTTCGGTAAAGCAAGGTCTCAAGGGGTGTAATATCAGCGATTTGACAACTTTGTTTTTTTCAAATTTCATAGATAAATACGTCTAATTGTTGGTATTTGTAGCATTCGTTATCATTTGTTTAAAGACATCTTGTTGGTACTGATTAGGCTTAACGAACGACGATCACAATGAAAAAGACTACAGGAAATCAGGAACCATTGCGATCAACTGTGTCCGAAAGCGAGAACAGGGTAAATGACACCGGGTGGCGTAAGATTCAGGTCATGTGATGAGGCCGTCTATTCTCAACTGTAAACTAGAGAATTTCTAAAGCCCTGCGTAAGAAGTAGGCGCTGCGTCAAGTTAGAGGGGCTGTTCTGCGACACCGTATGAGTGGAGGAGCTATTACAGTGGCTTGTGTTTGGAGAAAAATAGGAAGAATTTCTAGAACGTGGGACTAAGTAATTTAAATGTGAATCCCTATAATAATGCCCTACAAAAAAATAATAGCTTGATAAAGGAGTGATGATATGTCTGGTCTAGTGGACTGACCTTCCGGATATTGACCTGATTACGCCTTGGTTTTGGAACTCCATAGGTTGCTGCCTTGATAAATAAAGACTTGCGCTATGTAGCATGATAGGGATTAAATTAAAATGGGATCGTTTAAAACTGGTACATTATAACGTAAAATCGTTAAAAGCGATTTTACTTTCTCGATATTTAAACACCTTTTAAAAGCATTTTAAAACAAAATTTATACATCATTCGCAACTTTCAATCAATCAATCAATCAATCAATCAAAATGTTTATTGGCACCAAAGAACGTTGCAACATAACAGAAAATGAGCATCTCACAAAATATATATCAAACAGATTAAGTAATAATAGATAAAGCTGGACAACATTCAATGGGTACAACATTCAGTGGGTACCAAAAGGAGGAGCCCAAAAGGGACGATAGTCCCGCTAAGTAGGGCCACCTATGTAACTAAATCATTTCAAGACAGCAGTTTATAAGCTGTTGTGATTGACATAATGAGTAACATAGGACATTATTTTATTTAAACTTAGCTATCTTAACTACAGACAGATGCATCAACAAAACAATGGTAAAAGCAGTTAATCAGATATCTTAATATTGTTTCGGTTAATTCGATGATATGATTGAAAATATTTAAAGCTTACCTCTCGGGCTACCAAGGGGGTGGTTACCACCCCCCACCCCCACGTTTTTACGCATATTTTTTTTCTCATATGGAATATAATTTTTACATTTTAGCTAGCTGTAGCAGGTTCATTTGGGCACATTCTGAGGGGAACATCGTGGTAGTATCCCACGCCATTCAAAAGTTATACCTGATATACCCGAGGTACTGGAAACCACCCCCCTTAGTTTTTCGACTATAGCATATTCATTATTTTTCCTGGAAGAGAAACAAATATACCATTCTTTACAGGGAATGCAGGACTTCATTTACTTGCTTACATATTTGTCTTTTGAAAACCGGAAGTGATCCAAATGAATAATAATACGCGTTATCTGTGTGAAAATGTCAGTTTATTGGTAGACATGCGACCTGTTTCGTATGATCAATGTTAACGGTGGATATGAGATGTCGCTAGGCAATTTTATCGTATTAATTATTACTATTATTATTGATGTTGCTGTTGCTGTTGCTATTGTTATTGTTATTGTTATTGTTATTGTTATTATCATTATCATTATCATTATCATTATCCTTATCACTATCACTATCATTATCATTATCATTATCATAATCATAATCATAATCATAATCATTATCATTATCAGTATCATTATCATTATCATTATCATTATCATTATCATGATTATTACTATTATCATTATCATTATCATTATCACTATCATTATCATTATCATTATAATTATATTACTATTATTATTATTATTATTATTATTATTATTATTATTATTATTATTATTATTATTATTATTATTATTATTATTATTAGTATTATTATTATTATTATTATTATTATTATTATTATTATTATTATTATTATTATTATTATTATTATTTTATTATTATTATTATTATTATTATTATTATTATTATTATTATTATTATTATTATTATTATTATTATTATTATTATTATTATTATTATTATTATTATTATTATTATTATTATTATTATTATTATTATTATTATTATTATTATTATTATTGTCGTCATCGTCATCACCATTATCATTTTCAACTTTCACTAGCTTTATTACTATTATTATATCGCATTTAATTGGCAAGAACTGCCAGTAATTCTACTTCTTAGGTACGAGGCAGCTGCTAGTGAAGTCAAGGTGCATATTGAGTAACAGTTTACAGAAGAGGAGGATCGAAACTGTGCACTATGCCCTACAAGGCGAGCGCTTTAGCCAATCAGATCCCAACCAATTTTTGACGATATCTTCTGCAACAAATGCTGTTGACACCGAAGAGAAATCTCAATCTAGACGGTTTCACTCGCTTTAGACATCAGCTGTAGTTTGTCCAGTGCTTATATAGCTGCAGTTGGCACCGTTTCAAGGGTGTTTAATGCGATCGATTGGACCCAGTCCAAACAACGTCTCACTTAAATATAGCATCTTTTAAAACCATTTTAAAGGTGTCTAAAGATCGCGCTGCAACTATCTGATACCATAGCCAACCTATTTCATCAAGTATCATAATATAAAAAAATAATAATAATCTTTTCTTTATTAACCCTCGGGCTACAAGGGGGGTGGTTGCCACCCCCCTACGTTTTAATGCAGAATTTATTTTCCATATGGAATATAATTTTGGCATTTTAGGTAGCTGTAGCAGATTCATTGGCGCACATTTTGAGGTAAACATCATGGTGGTCGCCCAAGCCATTCAAAAGTTATACCTGATATACCCTATTTCCTTGGGTCTCGAGTTGGGAGTGCTTATGAGTAGTTACCTTGGTTAGGGTAAAGTTAGGCGTCGTGAGGGTCGGTTAGGGTCAGGGTTAGGGTTAGTGTCGTCGTTAAAAAACTTAGTACCATCGTAGTATCATGTCAAATATAGCGTAAAACGCCACTAAACTTAGGCAGCATGATACTAAATGTTTGTCACCTTAGCGTAATAATGCCTAAAATTAAGGTTTTCTGTCAATTTTCGGTCTTGGCGGACCGCTAGTATTCTAAATT
>JACEVL010003418.1:0-13479 GCA_020284085.1 Aporrectodea caliginosa
CATATGAAACAACATATCCGGTACAAGATCTTGCTGATGGTTTCCAGAACTCAGCAAGAACGGTCTCCCAAGTATCTTTGTGATCTGTTTGTGCAAACCCACCTCTGCTGTTTCTCTTCATGGTCCCCGTTCTCTAGATCGTCTTCATCTCTTTGTAACTCGGACAACGACTGCTATGCCGTTGCTATTTTAGATGCTTGCTATTGGAAATACCTGTCCCGCTCTTTACACTCTAAGATTTGAACTGGGTTCATTCCGTCAGTTGCCCGCTGCTTGAAGACTATCTTGGAGCTGTCACGATGATGGCGTCCCATAATAGCTTAAACTGTTAAAGACTTACACATTTTCAAATGCAATACAGTACAATACCATACATAGATAAGTGGTATATATATATATAATTATAGGGCGTAATAAATCAAGATGAACTCAATAATATATAAATATATCAACACATCTTATATTATTTGACATGACAACAGGCGATCTCGCTGCATCATTGGACACCTTTTGTTCAGAAAGCTTCACGCTATATATCTCTATGAACAAGCCAATTATATCACTGTACCGGTTGTTTCTGCATCGCGTCCGCAACGATTCTGACTGAGAGGTTAGCAACATAATAATATGAATGATGCAATATTATAACGAAGATGATAAACGTCGTCCTCCTTCGTTGTCCAGGCTTTGGACTTACACCAGCCGATAGCAACAATTAAATTAAATTCGACGATTGCAGTAATAGTTTCAACTATTTAACGACATCTATTCTAGTGGGCGCCAGAACCGTTATCCTCGACATTGCTTTTCCCTAGACCTATTTAATGATCGGGTGGATCTGTTTAATCCAAAGTTTAACATCTTTTGGCAACAACGGGCGTTGACGTCGGCATAAATTATATTGGCATAATACAACATGTTTATTTTTTGGTCGTTTGTTAGGACACTGGTATATAGTTTTAACGCATCACGAACGTTTTAAAACAGTTTTGTGGAATTCTATAGTAGGCCTAATGAGCTATTTGGAAGAAATCTATAATGTCAGCAATGAAAACTTTTCAGTTAAGCGCATGATACTAGACTAGTATTAATGCTGTGATCTGTCGAGCCACCTTAAAATAGATTGTAAGCGATGCTATATATAATAAATTTAGTTAAATCATTGGTTGTTAACAATCTCGATGAGCCACATTCAATTTTAAGATTAGATCAAATCCAAAGCCTAGATGAATGAGGAGGGCGACGGTAATGAACTTTGTTATCACAGAGTGTCGTTAATCTGAAAAAACTGCTTTAACTCAGCAACTTCACATACACTGGTAGCGCCAGGCGACAGCCGGAAAAAACGCAGAGGACTACTGCTGTGGTCTGGCAGTACCTGACCGAAGCAAGGCTAAAGGAGGAGGCCTACGATACTCGTCATTGTATTGTATTGTATTGTATTGTATTGTATTGTATTTGAACACTTGTTATAGCGCCCCAACCAGATTTCCCATTCAGAGGCGCTCCCGACTACTGCGCGAACGCTGAATCGGAGTTTCACGCCGAAGCGCATGAGCAATTGCGAGTGAAGGACTTGCCCAGGGTCCCTACGCGGCGACTTTGAGGTGCATTCGAACCCGCAACCCTCCAGCTGCAAGGCACCGAACATACCCCTATACCACCGCGCCCCAGTTGTATTGTGTTGTATTGTATTGTATGTATTGTACTCCACGTTTAAATTGCGACCGAGCCACCCGCAGTAAAGATCCGAGAAATTAATCTCTGATAAACCGACCGACCGGGTATTTAACCCGGGGCGCCGGCGTGGTGAGCGGGCTACCAACCCACTCGGCCACTCAGGATCCCTATAGCGTAGCAAACGACTGGGATCGGGAAAAAGGCTGACTCATTGTTATGACAGCGTCATAAAACAGCAACTAACCAAGGAATATGCAGAACAACATCAGGAAAAAAGTGAGTAAGTAAGTAAATAAATAAATTATGGTTTTCAGTATGGAGCATCCAGAGAAAAATTCAAAAAATATTTGAAAACGCTACAAAGAATATAGGTTGAAATCATTCCATTACCAAGCGTGTGCTCCTCTTTTATCCAGGCTTTGGATTGGCAGTGCCAGTGCTAAGCCTCGATAATGATAATGAAGGAGGGCAACGCTTATAACAGTTGTTACAACACAGCGTTATTAAACAGTAACTTACCTAGTGATACTTAGGGACACTTTTAAAACAGTAAGAACTGCTCAAAACGTTTGCCATCGAAGTCTACGGTATTTCATGAAGTCAAATGTCGCAAAACCCTAAATACGAGTAATGATATTTACCTGCTTAGAAACCTTTATATTGGTCTTTAATGATTTTATATATTCTGTTTTTAGCGTTCGTTCAATGTTCAGCTCTTCTCTCATACATGTAACAACGTCAAGAGAAATAAGGCTACATGGCCGTAAATCACAATAACGCTAAAATTACATTAGAGTCCGTCTGTCTGTCTCTCCGTCTGTCTGTCGGTCTGTTCTCTGAAATAAAGGCGTTAGTGTTGTTGTGTGTTAGTGTTCGAGAGTGTAACAGTGTTGGAATAAATAGTCAGGGTGACTATTTCAATAGAATAGTAAATAGTACCTGTACGAAGCTTTTTAAGTATTATTTAGAATAGTAAATAGCTGTGAACTATAATAAATACGACAAGACTATTTAAAATAGCCATTTTCGGTTTCAGCTGCAGAAAATTATTTACAGAGCTCGCCATTTTCTACTGGTTATCTTTAAGTAACTCCAACTGTATAAGCGATTATTTTTCTTGGTGAGAATTTCTAAATGGTCTCTCTACTGGTGAACTGTATAGGATTCAAATTTATTCCACGGTGGTTTCCTATTTAATTTGTTTCAAATAGTAAATGGGCACATACTATTTAAATACCAAGTCAATGATTATTAGTCTTTCTACCTAACTATTTGAAGTAGTAAGTAGACACTTATGAACTATTTAATTACTATTAAAATACTATTTACTATTTTAATTTAACTAGTACCTAAAACTGGTGTGTAAGTTTTGTTAGATCTAGGTGATAACAGCGTTTTTATATATATTTTACCTTATATAAATTATACGGAATAGTGGACTACATATTGCACGTAAGAAATCAAGATGAACTATTATATAAAAATATCAATATACATCTTACATTATCTAAAAATAAAATAAAATCTTCCCGTTGCGTCACTGCACACCCTTTTTCATGAAACTTTGACGCAATTTATTGCCGTAAACCCACCATCCTATTACATGAATGACAATAGGACAGAGTTAATTTAAGATAAGGTCAATTCAACGGTTCTATCCAACTACTCAGCTTCGCCACTGCGCGTACAAGGTAATACAAGATCAGCTCGACGTCAACATACCTGACAGCCGTAAGAAGTCGTTAAACTCAAGATACTGCAAATGAAGCTAAGAACTGTTAAGACACCTTTAACTATCTTCAAACGACGCCATATATTCGAAATTTTCGCCAAATCGTCACTTCATGAAAACTTGCACGGCAACGAATAGCCGTCCACTGATGAAAAATGTTTTATTTTAATACTTAAATGACGAAAGGTTGACGTTAACGGTCCTGGCAGCCACATAATTATACGCGATTGAATTCAATCGTTAGGAGATTCTAACAGGTTTAAGCCGATTCTACTCTTTTTCGTTCAATTCTCTCAAATCCTTGTCACGTCCTTCACGACCTCCTCCCTCCCCGTAAGGTCACTCCATACAATACGCGGCCCAGACCACATGATCTCACCCTACCTAGAATTGATGCCTTTGCAAAAAGAAGTTTTATTATGAGAATGTTATATGACTTTGCATAAATGTTTGTATTATTTATTTCTTCTGTAAGCTACTGTGCGTTTGCTGGTAGTCAATTAAAGAATATTCTTACTTACTTACTTACTTATATCGTTAGGCATCAAAGGCCGTTGGCTTCGATGGGATAATGTCTTTGTATAGTTCTCATTTACATCGCTTATTAAGCGTTTTTAATGAGCAAAGTGTGTGATGAACTCGCGATTCAAGGTTCATGTGAAGCATAGTTATATATTTGAAGATGTATAAGCAGATCATAACAATATTAGCTCATGTTAGCTTGGTTGCTTTTAACGAAACTGTGTCGATTCGGTTAGCTACAGTTTAACGAAGTTGTGTTTTAACGAAGAAGATTAGCGTCACCCTCTTCCTTTATTTAGGCTCTGGACTGGTATCACATGATGTCAACAATGAAATTAAATCCACCCGATCATTTAATTGGAAACACAAGGTCGAGGATAAAGACCTTGGCAGCTCCCAGATGTCGTTAAACACTCAGAACTAGTACTGTTTCAATCGTCAGATATAAGTTTATTGTTGCTATCGGGTGGCACAAGTCCAAAGCCTGCACAAAGAAGGAGGTCACCCTAATTATCTTCGTTATAACAGCATCGTTTAAATTTGCTAACCTAATAGCCAGAATCGTTACGGGCGCCAGAGAGCGCAACTGGTGCTAATAAATAGCTCGAGGCTTATAATTATATATAGCTTGAATCTTTCTTGAAAAAAGGGTGTCCGCAGATGCAACGGGGTTTCCTGTTATCATTTCAAATATTGTAAAATGTATAGATATTTTAATTATATTATTATGTTCACCTTGATTTCTTAGGCGTAATATTATGTTGGCCAATATACAATGTATTCCATGGTATTGTATCTAACAATTTATAAAGCGCCTCTCGCAGAATAACTATTCAGCTCAGCACGGAAACCCCAGGGCAAAAGAAACGCCTTTAAAGAGCGAGAGACCGCTGAGGAAAAACACTCATTAGTCTAGCCCTTATAGTGAGGGGGAAGGTAATTCCAAATGGAGGGACCCATCACAGCAAACGCCCGATGTTGAGCTAGAGCAGTCCTAGTCCTAGGAACAAAGAGATCAAACCGATCTGAAGAGCAAAAAAAGCGAGATGAGGATGCAGATAACGGCTTTCGCATATTGTCTGAGAGGTATATCGGGAACTGCCTAGTTGGGATTTGGAGACCAGAGAGAGGATCTTATACTGAGTGCGCTCAACAATCGGAAGCCAGGGCAAGACTCGAATCATTTATGTGGAGATATGAGCAATGCGAGGGAGACGGGCTATGGGCCTAGTTGGTGCATTTAAAACCGATTTAAGGGGAGAGACGCTGCTTTGGGAGGCCCATGCGAAGTGAGTTGCAGTAGTCCAAACGGGAGCAGACAAATGAATGGACTATGATGGTGAAGATAGCAGGGAGCCAGATCGTCTGATGGCTCTGAGACAGTGAGACTCCTCAGTTGAAAGAAACAGGAGCGAGTCAGGTTCGATATGTGCTACTTGAACGTGAGGAAGGAGTCAAGTGTGACACACCAAGTCAAGGACACTAGAAGAGTATGGGAGTGTTTATTGCTGCTATACTTTTGTTACAGTTGCATCTTTACAACAGTCTATTATGTATGAACACAAATAATTTTTCATGTTTTGCACTGTTACAGCATACTATTAGACTATATTATTTTAGCAAGATCAAATTAGTGAATCCGGTTATCATTCCGCCCGCAGCCCTGTAACCGATTACTCGGGGACCGAGACCGCACCCAGAACCACAGATTGAGTTGCATTGGTCTAATCAAATCGTAGTATTATTAATAGCATCGAGTGTTTAACGACGTCTTATGGATCTCAGACCTTGGACTACATATCAATCGCGACATACCTTGCGTACAAACAAAAATTTCGACCATATACTGCCGCTTGTAAACGATTTAAAGGTGTCTATGCAGATCGTAATATTATTATTAGTATCCAGTATTTAACGACGTCTAATGGCTCTCAAAGCGATTCTCGTTGATCTTTAAATTACATATTCATTCCCGAATGGTTTACATAGCTAGCGGTTCTTAAAATTATTACTTACGAAGTTTAACGACATCTTATGACAACAATGGCCGTTGACGTCTCCAACGATAATAAACTGTATTTCAGTTCATTTTATAGGAGTTTATCTTTATGGAATGAGGCAATAGAAATAGGCCTAATTATGGCTACTTTTCCTTGTCACCGGTTCTTAGTGTTGCTTACCCTAGGCATATAGGCCTAATTGTTTCTTAATGGTTAACCTAGTCATTTTAATCTTAGGCCAATCGTTTATAACTGTTGTAATATTAGTCTGCGGCACGGAAACATTGCAATTCCATCCCTACAATGGTGGTTCATATTATGCACATGGTCGTGTAATATGAACCAATTTCCGTATTTAGAACAAAAATTATTTAAAAATTTATTTGCACAGAATAAGGAATCATGCCTTCATATATGGTCACAACTCATGCCAAGTGATGCATAGAATAAGCAAAACTACACACTCAGTTGCCTCTGTACTAGGATAATATAGTAGGGAAATTCTTAGGGGTCCATATTACATTCCTATCCGCTAACGGTCGATGTCATTAAACTGTTGATTAATAAAGAAACCCTTAAAATTTGTAAAATAGAATAAGAATCTAATTCATAATTATAATTAAAATTATATTTATTATTCTTGTGTGGTTAAAGTTGGTTTAAATTGTAATAACTAGATAGAGTTAATCTCTTGTGCATTGTCAATGTTTATTAAGAATTTTTTGCTCTTAATAATAATATTAACTTACTTGTGTTGGATAGTTGCTCTGGAAAACTGTTTAATTTTAATCGAACCACTTTATCACAATATCACCGTATGATAGACAGTGTCAGTTGTATTACTTTATTTCGTTAAGCATTGAATATTTGTTATATTATAAGGCTAAGAATGGACACCTTTAAGTGGTGTGTTGCCGTCGCTATAAGTTTCTCGTTTTCGTCGCATTTATAAGTAACGACTCAATTTCGCTGCATAGTTTACATAACTCCGCTACTGTCTTACCTGTGGTAGTGCCAGTCCCAAGCCTGGATAAAGGAGGAGGGCGACTCTAATCATTTTTGTTATGATACAGTGTCGTTAAACTACAACTAACCAACCCTGTTGTATACATTTGTGAATTATTGTCAACGACATTTGATGTCATAAGACGATGTCAAACTTTGGAATAATAATAATTTAAAAGTGATCTGACAGATGACAACATTTTTGGAACAAGTTAGACTAGTTACTGATTATAGAAATTGAATTTATATATGAATTATTGATAAAATTCATTTATATAATAGTCCTATCCCGATTCATCCTGCTCCCTTTCCCTCCCTGACCGTTTCAATTCTAACACTATAATCCACCTTCGCCGCATCGTGATTGTCTGTCTGTCTGGCCCTTCGGATCTTGACCTGAAACTGATTTTAACTCCCCCACCACCCGGCTATCGATTTTGTCTTGACTGAGCGCCTTTCAATAAGCTGGTTGCCGCCACTTCGCTTTTTGGGTGCGGTAGAAATTTCCAGATTACGATTACAATTAATTTACCGATGCGTAACAACATTTTCAGGTATCAAAAGGTCGTTAGCGTCGATAGAAAAATGTTTTCAATTCCCTGGTGTGTCGTAGATAGCGATTGAACGAAAATTTCGTCCATATAACGACGGTTGAAAGCTATTTAAAGGTGTCTAATCCACTGATTTTCAAACGTTCTGGTGCTGCGGATCGGTATTACCTTTACCAGCTTACATTACATATTATTCATTCATTCATTCAGAGCATTTATATATAGCGCCCCTTCAAGAAACTACTCAGGAGCGCTCCCGGCCAGCCACGACTAAAGAAAAAGACTTGAGGGACTTGTAGAACCCTGTCAGATGGCTTACAAGTAAAAAACGGAGCTTAAGTGGTAAGTCATTCCAATATATATATTGCTATATTAAAATATTGATTTCATAATAATTTACTCTCACTGTTTATTGCACCTATAATTTTTTTTAAACGACGTCTTATTTTCTCACTTTGACGTCGACTTTACCTGACGACTTAATTTAAAAAAGACGAGTTATCGATTGGTTTGTTACTTCAACCTGACTAACAGTGGAAGTAATTACTTGACGACGGAGCATCATTAGCAAAGACGTTTGTCGTCGCCCTCCTCCTTCATTGAGCCTAGGGATTGGCACGTCCGGAGTGAGCGCCGTGGCTTAGTTTTCTCTGCGGACTTACCAGAAATTTATTAGAAGATGTTAATATCTAAGCAGATCGTAACGTTAATAGTAGTACCCTGCTTGTATGTGTGCTTATAATCATCGTATATAGTCTTCATAAACAACCTAAAAATATACAACTGGATATGTCTTTGTGCGATACATTTTGTTTATTCGTAATGTCCGAGTTTTCCATGATGAGATTCTTCTTCGTTTTCGTCTGGTTCTCAACACTGAAGATTAAAAATTAAAATCATTAAAATCTCATAATTTACTTCCTAATTATTCTTAGCTTCTATAGTAGCAAAAATAAATATGAGATATCCCAGAGTTTTCCAGTTACATCTGAAACATCATGTTGTTCCTACAACATGAAAATCAATGGAGTGGATTCTGACTTATAGGTTAGCAACATATGAACGATGCTGTGCCATAACGACGATGATAAACGTCGCCCTCCTTCATTGTCCAAGCTTTGGAGTTGCTCATCTGATAGCAACAATTAAATTAAAATCGACGATTGAAGTAGTAGTTTCAAGTATTTAAGGACAGTTAGTGTCTGCCAGACCTGCGTCGACCTTACCTTTCTCCTGGACCAAATTAATGATCGTGTTGATAGGGTTAATCCAAAGTTTAACATCTTTTTAGGCAAAATGCGGGTTGACGTCGGCAGAAATTATAATATGCAGTGTTTTCTTGTCTGATGGTTTGTTATTTGCTGTTTAACGACGCTGTGTCACAACAAAGCTGACTCGGGTCGCCCTCCTCCTTCATCCCGGCTTCGGACCGGCACCACCAGTAGCGTGCCAAGTGCGTTGACGTTGACCTATTATATTGGCCAGGAGCTGTTGAAGCAGGTGCTAGCCGAAAGATGTCGTTAAATTCACAATACTGGGAATAAAGCCACGATCTGCTAAGACACCTTTAAAAACTTTCAAACTATGCTATATATGTGACATTTTAAACATACTGTTGCTTCGTGAATTGTCGGTTTGAGCCGTTCACTGATTAAAGTTTCATTATAATAATAAAATTTATTAACCCGTTAACGTCCAAACTTTCCCCCAGAAAATCGTTTGGTGTCATTTTGTTCCCAATGGTAGTTCTAGGATTAATTGTGTGTGTCCGGTATGAGATGGAGAGAGGTTAGAATGAGGGTCTGGAGAGGGTGAGTCCTCGCAGTTGAAGCCAAAAAGACCGTAAGCGCCAGCGAATTCGCTCTCCATATGCCCAGACCACCCATTTTGATGGGTAGTGACGCCTGTGTTCATTGTAGATCATTTAGAGATACGTTCCGGATCTTTTCCAACCCGTGGCGTAGTGTCACGTCGTAGGTTTCCAACTCGGGATGTTTGTCACAGGGATGGCATCGGAGGATGTGAATCAACAAATTATTCTGGCGCACCCAGTGAACTCCTCAGAATTAAAAGGGCATCCTGCCTGGCTATAAGAGTTAATTTGCTCAGGCTCTCCTCTAGTTCTCTGGTTCGGGCTTTCAAACATTGTTGCAGCGCTTTTTCCGATGAAAGTGGGGCGCCGAGCAGCTGGGCTTCTTCCACATCGATTATTAATATTATTATTATATTTATTATTATTTTTCTTCTTCTTTTCATTATTATTTTTTGCACCGAGGTAAACATGATTGCTCAGGGACTTCAAGATTAATTAGATTGTTAATACGGTCATTATTATTATTATTTCGAAAGTAGTGATATTCTAAGGTTATGCTTTAGACACCTTTTAAGGGAATCTTTCGGATGCTATAAGTTTTTAATTTCTTTGCGCTGTATAAGTAGCTTGATGTTAATAGCTTGATGTTAATTTAGAGAGATAGATGTGATGCTCTGGAAACATTGTAATTAAGAATAAGAATTAGATTAAAATTGAGGAGAAAACAGTTATTAATCGAGCCTATATGGCCGCCAAAAAAAAATTAATGAAAAGCCTGTACGGCTAGAAGATTAATTTTGTTTCTTTTTAATATCAAAAAAAGAAGGAAAAAAAGGAGAAAAAAGAACAACCACCTGTCAAATTTCATCGTTGCAACTTCCTGTCAGAAAAGAAGCAAAGATAAGAAAAGAGAAAGAATGCTGATGAAAAACATTATTCGAAAATGAACTTAAATACGTCAAAAACTTTAAAGTCGTCAATATCCTATATCAGAAATAGAATTCAAGACGGAAAAAAGATAAAGAAAACTGATGAAAACACTACACGAAAAAGAACTGAAATGCATCAAAAACTTTAAAGACGTCAACGGCCTTTGTTGCTAAAAGATGTCATTAAACATTGGATAAATAAATAAGCTGTATAAGTTCTTCGACATATTTCATATCTCGCTTTCTTTGCAATACTCCGCTATAACCCTATCAGTATACAGTACCAGTCTCAATTAAGAATAAAGGTGGAGAACGAATCAACTTTGTTATGGCACAGTGTCATTAAGCAGCAATTAGCCAAAACATTGTGTACATTTCTGAATTGTCGTCAACGGCTTCAGGGGCAGCGTATAAGAGATGATCGTAAGACGGTCGTAAGTGCTAGTCCGGACTAGATTTGGCTCTAAACCTCTATGCTTTTTCATATTCACTGGCAATTGTCTGGCAATTAGAGGAACTCTGGAGATACCAGCCTAATACATTTTAATCTGTGGACAACAGCCAATCAAAATAACAATGACAAAGAATACTTTCATTTCTGCTGAAGTACAGTTTGCGATTTTCCCTGTTTCTTTTACACTGTGAATGTTGGTACTCTCAGAAAAGGTGTCGTAAATATCATCACTGAATTACTGATCGAAGTAGTCATTCTTGGTCCATTGTGATCTTTGCTCTGTGTCATCATCAAAATCACTCGTCCTCTCCTTTACAGAAACGCCTCTGAATTCTTTGCACTTATTCCATGTTACCAAATGTGCATTCTAATGCACATTTGGTATTAGGAGGTGATGCCAAAGGAACGATAAGAATTGTTCAAATTAATTTCTGCCGACGTCAACGACCTTTGTAGCCATACGATGTTTGTCGCTAAGCTTTTTGATCCATTCAGCCAAATATTTTGATCACCCTCTTTAGACACCTTTTAATCATTGTTTCCAAAGCTATATAAGTATCACACGCGGTTGGCGATTGGTGAGAACGCGCTGTCAGACACCCTTAAAATACTGTTTACTTATGCTATAAAGGAAGGGGTAACGGTAAAATGTTATTTCTGCTGATTCCTTTACAAGTTCTCAGTTGCAGTTATAGCGCCCCTACCAGATTTCCCATTCAGAGGCGCTCCCGACTACTGCACGAACGCTGAATCGGAGTTTCACGCCGAAGCGCATGAGAAATTGCGAGTGAAGGACTTGCCCAGGGTCCCTACGCGGCGACTTTTTGAGGTGGATTCGAACCCGCAACCCTCCAGCTGCAAAGCACCGAACATACCCCTAAACCACCTAGGTATGGATAAACCACCACTTGGTATGAATAGAACTGGCACACAAAACTCCCTGAGATAAACTGGGGCTTCACCTGCAATGCAATTTCGCATAAGCATTAGAATCTTAAACTCAATGCGTTTTTGCATGGGCAGCCAGTGCAGTTCCACCCGTATAAAACTAGATATAATTGGATGTTTCGCTCTTGGCGCCTTTTATTGATCGCCTGCAACTGTCGATCAATAATAAAGGAACTTTGAACCGCCATTGTTTGCACAGCCACCTGTAGTAGGCTAATCTCTCTTTAAAACAACCACCTGTACATAGAAGATCCATAAAACGAGCACAGATCATCGCTATAGCTGTCGTTCTGCTCAATCGCTTCTGTCATTTCATTTCTAACTTGAGAATCACCTTTTGAAATTGTTCATCTTCCATAGGCTGTCTCTCTGTCTGTCCCTGTCGTCCTGTAAGTACCTTTGTCTCTGTCGCTCTGTCGGTCTTTCTATCACTATCTCTCTGTCTGTATGCCTCCTGTCCCTGCCACGCACTGTGTCTCTGTGTGTCTCTCTGTTTGTCTGTCTCTGTATCTCTTTGTGTCTTTCTCTCTCTGTGTCTCTTTGTCTCTGTCTCTGCCTATTTGTCTCCCTCTATCTCTTTGTTTATCTGTCTCTCTTTCCCTCTCTTTGTCCTAGCGGACTTATCTTCTCGATGTTGACCTGATTACGGGTTGGTTTTGGTGTCAGTCTGTCTCTCTGTCTCTCCTTGACTCTCTATCTGTCTGTCTGTCTGTCTGTCTCGGTCGCTCTGTGTATCTCCTTCTCTTAGTTTGTGTTCTCAGTCTGTCTGTTCGTCTGTCTGTCTGTCTGTCTGTCTGTCTGTCTGTCTGTCTGTCTGTCTGTCTGTCTGTCTCTCTCTCTCTCTCTTTCTCTCTCTCTCTCTCTCTGTCTTACGGACTGATCTTCTGGATGTTGACCTGTCTCGGTCTTGTCTGTCTGTCTGTCTATGTCGCTCTGTCTCTTTTTGTCTCCGCTTGTCTGTCTGTCTATCTGTCTGTCTGACTGTCTGTCTGGTGTCTTATGGACCGATCTTCTGGATGTGTACGGATTGGTGTTTGTGAGCCATCGGTTGAAACCTGGTGCATTAGATATGAGCGCCATAGAAGTCGCTCATTCCAATTATAATATACCCGCGCCCACTTCTGGTCACTTGCGGATCGTTCCGAACATTTTTTCATTTGTGAAGCGCTACGTAAAAGCCAAGCGCAAGGCACCAGCTTATTAACGAGCGCTGCATCGCGTCAGAGGGGTTGTCCAGAGATATCAAGTCCAGATCCAGGTCCTGCCCGGAGACCAGAAAGAGAAGAGACAGAGGTCATATTTCACCTATAAAGAGAAGGGGCAGAGGTCATATTTCACCTATAAAGAGAAGGGGCAGCGGTTATATTTCACCTGGAAAGAGAAAGGGGCAGAGGTCATATTTCACCTGTAAAGAGAAAGGGGCAGAGGTCATATTTCACCTGGAAATGGAATCCTTCGTGAAAATAGTTTTTTTACCGTCCATTGTGACCTGTCCAACCCGTGTAACAATTCCACTCCTGCGCCCCTAGCCTATTTAGCTATAATGAGTACACTGACCGTAGATTGTCGGTGGGAAGATGAGATGGCGAAGAAGAGGACTGGCCACGCGGTCTATTATGCTGAGGCTAGGAAATGAAGTCGCTAGCAACCCATACCCATGGCTGCTTCAGGGCTATAGCTTAACGGACGGCTCTTCTTCTTCTATCTCCTAACAGCGGGACAAATCGGCTCCTTTAAGGTATTCCTTTTCTCACCAAATATTCATCTTTTACAATTATTGCTTGTATGGGGCTCTAACTATTTTGTGATCAATAGGGTTTTACGCTTCAATTCTGCTCAGTTTAG
>JACEVL010003419.1:0-12777 GCA_020284085.1 Aporrectodea caliginosa
CGACTGTTTTCTTTGGACGCCCATCAACAAGCGCACCCTTTACTGCTAACCTGATGTAATCGTTCGACCACTGAGCATATCGTCCACGGTGGGTTTGGCTAAGTTATCCCACCCGAATAATCCACTTTGCCTGTACAAACACTCTTGCGTTTTAACTAGGCCTACGCATGGGATGTTTGCAGAATTAAGTAGGGATTTAACCTTGGCCAGGTGAAGCAAGACAGAGGGGTAATTTCGGCACTACCCTAGAGCAAATTTCGGCACTGCCGGAATTAGACAAATTTGAGTGCCGAATTTACCTCTATGTAGGCATTATTCTGACTTTTATAGAAAAATAATCGGCTGCTATACACATTAAATAACGCTCAGGGTTCTGCACTACAATATTTATACATGGAAAAAAACAAGCATTTACTTAATGATCGATCCCAAATTTTTAGCAACGCTGTGTCTGAATTGATATAAGTTAAGAAAATGCATCAAAACAAAAATGACTTACAAGGGTGCTAAAAATACGATTCTTACAATGTTTTCTAACTTTTCTAAGACTGTAAGGTCCAGACCTATGACGTACAAAAGAGTTTATTGCTGCAGGTATTTTCTGGGTCCCCCGGGGTGCAAAAACCCTTTTTCCGAAATTACCCCTTTACCTTTTACATAATTTTACCAAATGGCCCTAATTTTTAAACTAAAATTTGGTTTTATCCTTTTTCCTTTATTTCAAAATGGGTAAAAACAAAGACTTTTTAAATTTTTATTTCAAAATTTTTATTTAAAATTATGACTGCTGAAAGCCTTGGTTTATGAGAATTCAAGATTAAGGTTCATGGATAAAAAGTTAATAATATTAATTAAATTAGAAAGTTTAATGCGCTATAAAAGTTCCTGATGAATATTTATTTTGGTTCCCACCAAGGACCTATTATACATAGATTCCCCTAACAAGCCTTCCTAAAACCAAGGACCTATTATACAGATTCCTTGCTCTTACGTACACCATGCTAACAAGTGAATTCCACTGTGTCTGGGCAGGCTGTCCTGTGATATCTGGGGCTTCTACGCATTTTATTTTAAATTTCACCCATTAGTAGCCTAGTAGTTTCCAGCTTAACGACACTGTGTGATAACGACGATCATTAGCGTCGCCTCCGTTATCCAGGCTTGGGACTGGCACTACAGAGTACGACTTATAGGCGGAATACGTTATAAAGGTTGTGCCTAAGAACAGCCCAGACAGCCTTCCCCCATCGCTCCCACTGCGGACCACTGGCGGCACCCGTCTGCTTTCTCTGGAGGCGTCGGCCTAGTGTGGTCGTTCCTCTACTTTGCCATGATTTCAATGACTGTCGCAAAATTCTGTGGGTCTTGGTCTTGCACACGGTGAGCCAGACTTTGCCGACAGTGAGATGAAGGACCAGCATTGGCCCTCGTGTTGCGCAGACTTGTCGAAATTGGGCCGCGTGTCAGAGTCGTGGTGGGAGGTTTGGAGGGGTAATTAAGGCGCAGCGGTGGATTCAATCGGAAAACAAGCGACACCACCGTTGTAGGCTGAGGAGGTGGATGAGGGAGAGCGTCACGGGAGGGGTGTGGGAGAGGGCGATGGACGGAGATGACCTAAATAGCTGCCTTGTCACCAACTCTTCTTCTTTCTTAGTTGTGACCTACCTCAAGAACTTTCCTTTATCTCTACATATAAATTGCTCAACGTCTTTCTAACTGTTTAAGAATTAAATTGACACAGTTCTTTGAATGTTTCTTTCTTTCTTCAAACACAGTTTAATAACAAACAACTCAACTCTTGCCTTAAAACAACTGTACTAAACACTGTATAGTTCAAATTTACTGTCATCAGCAGTTTCTAAGTTTGGCGCGCTAACTGCACGTGTAGAGAATCTATCGTCAGCCAATGTTTAGGCTACTTTAGGCCAAGCGCCCACGAGCCGACAGCGCAACTAAGGCCTAAGACTAAAACGCTTAACAATCGAATACACATTATATATTTCAGTGAGTTCTTTTCATCTTGCAAGTCATTCTTTGTCAGCAGTTCAACCACTGAACCAAAGTCTTCATCTTCTTCGACGATTAGTCCACAACTCATTGCTCTTGTAATGTACTTTCTGATTTTATTTGCGTGAATTATCTTTCGACAATCGTCACCCATATCAATCAAATAAGAGTACTTTGATCTTCGTTGTATGACAGTACATGGACCATGCCATCGTGAAATCAGTTTATTTGTTGACGTCGGATACAACACAATAACTTTTTCACCCGGTTCAAATTCTTTATGTTTCGCTCTTTTGTTGTATTGATTCGTATACTGTAATTGCTTCTCTCGTGAATATGATTCTGCAAACAATAATGCTTTTTCCATATTTGCTTTCATGTCTTTCAAGTACTTTTCTGGTTGGATTCCAATATGAGGTGGTAAATTAATTTCTCTTGTCCAACTTTCTTTTAAAATTGCCAGTGGTCCACGCGGAATCTTTCCATACACCAACATATAAGGAGCAATTCCAGTAGTTGCATTCGGTACTTCTCGTAATGCCCACACTGTAAACGGAATTACTTTGTGCCATTGCCTTGGATTGTCAACAATTACATGATGGATCATTTTCTTGAATGTTTGGTTCCATCTTTCTACTAGTCCAGCTGCCTCTGGATGACCTGGCGTGTCAAATCTTGGACTACAACCCATTAAATTCAGAAATTCTCTTGTCAGACTCGCAGTAAAATTTGTTCCTTGGTCACTTGTGATCACTGAAGGTACACCAACGTTCATGAACAACTCCATCAAAGCATCACACACAGCTTTTGCAGTTAATGACTTCAACAGGAACACTGTAGGCCATCTGGTGCAAGAATCGACAATACATAAACAGTACTTGTGACCTGCAGCAGATGCTGGCTCGATTGGTCCTACACAATCCATTGTAATTCTTCTAAAGGCTACATCTTCTCTTGGAATTGGAGTGATAGGAACCCTGTCCATCACCAAACTTCTTGCCTTTAACTGACATTTCTCACATGATTTGCAAAATTTCACTATATCTCTTCTCATCTTTGGCCACGTAAAAGACAACTTTATTCGTTCTCTAGTTTTCTCTTCTCCAAGATGTCCTCCAAATACTGATTCGTGAGCCAACTCCATCACTTTCATTCGTCGCTCTTTTGGTAACACCAATTGATATATCGTTTGCTCTAATATTCGATATCTCTTGTACAGTAAGCCATTTACCACGCAGAATTCAGATTCTTTATCTGGCGCTAACGTCCACCATGCTTTCAATGATTCATCTTGTCTCTGCTGTTCTTCGAATTTCTTTGCGTCTGCAATCTGCATCTGTTGTTCTTCATCTTTCTCGTCTTCTTCAAACAAATCTCCTATCTCAACATCACATTCATTATCCTCTTTCGTTTCATTTACATTACCATTCTTGCATGCAGCCATCTCTTGTTCATTCATCTCTGCTGTTATACCGTCTTGCATTAAACTTTGTTGATCATCGCTTTCGTTTTCCTCTTCACTTGAACTTTCAGTTTCACTTTCCTCTTCGACTTCTATCACTTTCTTTCGCTGACTCTGCAATCTCGTCGTTACATTCGCTTGCACATCTCCTTGTATCATTTTCACTTGTGGCACGGCTTTAAGTTCTGCAATGATTTCTGGATGCAACAAGAATCTTTCTGTGCTTCCCATTTTTGCAATACTAGCACACATCAATGTCACATAAGGTGTAAGTGAACATTTGACTTTATGCGGAATTACCTCTTCTTCCACATCGTTACAACACAGCCTTACATCAACTTTCACCAACTTTGCAGGAATGGCATCTCCTGCCACGCATTGTAAGTTCACTTTTCCAATCTGCTCCACCTTCATGCCTTCCAGTAATTCTTCACTAATCACCGGAACCTCTGCTCCAGAATCAATAAGTGCTTTTACTTTCACTGGTTCTTTTCCTGCTGTTCCACGAATCTCTACCTCGACGTACTGCAATACCACTTTCTTCAATGTTGTACTTTCATCTTTTCCAGCCATTTCTTTCTGCATTCCATTGTGCAATAGAATTTCTTTCTGAATATCAGGTGAAAGGTGACATTTCATCACTGACTTTACTTCAGTTTCATTGTTCTGATGTTCTGTGGCTTGACTTTCAGAATTATCAACCACTTGAATTCGATTCACCCTCGAATGTTCTTGTTTTCCATAATTTGAGGCTGTAACAGGAACTGGACAGAATTTCATCAAATGCCTGTCTGATCCACAGTTGTGACAACGTTTCACCACTGCACCTCGTTGTTCAATGCTTTCTTTTCTCTTATATGGAGTAAACGATGCATTGCCTTCTCTCGCGACAAACCTTGGTGGTGACTTGTTATATACCTGACGTTGTCTGGCCATCATCGACTCTCTATTCTCGTGAACAACCGGAGAATTTGGTTTCACTTCTGCACCTCTGAACTGATTTCCTGTTTCTTGATTGCTCTTCCAATGAAAACCAAAATTTGGAGTGAACTGTTGATTTCTTTTGCCATTAGGAACAAAACCAAAACTTGTCTTATTCGGAATTGCCAAACCAATTCGATTATTAACATGAATGTCCGCTAGGTCTGCCACAACACTAGCTTCGTAACAATCAGTTCCTTCCTTCGACAATACAAACTGTAGTGGACCTGGTGGTAGTGATTCTTTCAACTTATCCGCCACTAACAAATCAAACAGCTTCTCAAAATTCTTATCCACTTTGCGACTTTTCACATAATAGTTCAACAAGTTCTTCAGCCTTGCTGTAAACATTGTATACGTTTCTTCAGCTGTCTTCTTCGCATCAATAAACTTCGATCTGTACTCTCTCGGTGTCAACTTGAATTCTTTTAACAAGTGCTGTTTCACGATCTCATAATCGTCTAAATCAGCGAATGACAATCTGTTTAGAACAGTTCTAGCTTTCGGAGTCATCAATGGCAATAGTAACTTCACCCAGAATTGTTCTTGCACGTTGAAACTACGAAACGCATTCTCAACCGTTTCGAAATATAATGGCACCTCCATCATATCGTTTGGCATTTTGGGTAACACGTGTTTCATGGCATCACCAATTTTCTTTATTTTCGAAACCATCGTTTCACTTTCTTCCTGTTTCCTTTTCTGTTCTTCTCGTTCTTCTTGCCTTCTTTGTTCTTGTGCTTCTCTATTTTGTTTCTCCTCTTTGAGTTGTGCTTCTTTTAATGCTATTTTTGTTTTTTCCAACTTTAAACGTTCTTGTCTTTCCTCTTCCGCCTTCTCCATGCTTTCTTTCTGTAATTTCAGTTCTTCTTGTCTAACCTCTTCTGCTCGCTCCAACTCTGAAATTCGCACTTTTTCCTTTTCTTCTTCACGTAGTCTCTTCTCTTCAATCTGTTGCTGACGTATCTCTTCGTCACTTTTCCGCGCCCTTTCAAATTCAATCATCTGCTCTAATCTTCTCCTTTCAGCATCTTCTCTATCTTTTCTCAATTGCTCTAATTGAATTTCAAATTGCTGCCTTTGCAACTCAAGTTCTGCTACACGAACTTGTTCTGCTTTCTCTTCTTTTTCCCTCTGAAGACGTAATTCTTCCTGTCTTCGCATATTTCTGCTTTCTCTTCTTTCTCTCTCTGAATACGTAATTCTTCCTGTCTTGCATTTTCTGCTTTCTCTTCTTTCTCTCTCTGAAGACGTAATTCTTCCTGTCTTGCATTCTCTGCTTTCTCTTCTTTCTCTCTCTCAAGACGTTGCCTTTTTCTCTCTCCTGAAGACGTTCTGCCTTCTCTTTCTCTCTCTGAAGACGTAATTCTTCCCTGTCGCATTTCTTTCTCTTCTTGTCTCCGTTTCTCCTCTCTTTTCATCATCATCCACTGCATCATCATCTCCATAGACATAAGTCCAGGCGGTTTTTCAATAACCTTTTCCACAACACCGCCGACAGCACCTTCTTCTTCTTCTTCTGCTTCTTCTTTAAGCCAGACTTCAGCTAGCGCTTCTAGCATGTCCTCACGTGACATATCTTCCAGTTTCTCTTCTTCAAAACCAGCCTTTAACAAGCGCTGTTTTAATCTTTCAGAAGACATCTTCTTCAGTTCTGCTTGTTTTTTGACACTTAATTTCTCCATCTTACTTCTTTACTTCAGTGCTGTCCTTTCTGGAAAACACGAGTTTTCTTTTGTGTTTGAAGTATTGGGGATTGTTCTTTGTTTGATAACAACCAACTTTTATACCTTTGTCGTTGAGGCTTTCGTTGTCGTAGATTTACCAATGATTTGAATGCGTATTCACCAGTCGACGTTGTTTCGAATCCCAGACGTTGTTTCGAATTTCCGACGTTGTTTCGAATCCCAGACGTTGTTTCGAATCCCAGACGTTGTTTCGAATCCCAGACGTTGTTTCGAATCCCACCGCTGCTGCCACCAAATAATGTCACCAACTCTTTTCTTTCTTAGTTGTGACCTACCTCAAGAACTTTCCTTATCTCTACATATAAATTGCTCAACGTCTTCTAACTGTTTAAGAATTAAATTGACACAGTTCTTTGAATGTTTCTTTCTTTCTTCAAACACAGTTTAATAACAAACTCAACTCTTGCCTTAAAACAACCGTACTACACTGTATTGGTTCAAATTTACTGTCATCAGCAGTTTCTAAGTTTGGCGCGCTAACTGCACGTATAAAGAGAATCTACCGTCAGCCAATGTTTAGGCTACTTTAGGCCAAGCGCCCACGAGCCGACAGCGCAACTAAGGCCTAAGACTAAAACGCTTAACAATCGATACACATTATATATATATCAACCTAAGGAACACCTGTGCTCATTATATATGCAAAACACTTGTTCACAGCGTTGATATAAATTATATAATACCTGCGCTGAGACGGATCCGAAGAAAACTGGATGGCCATCATTCAGTCCTGGTTACAAGGCAGTTGACACTGTCTTCTTTAACTAAATCAGACTTCGAGGAACAGCTACCAGAGACAGCCTTCCCCCATCGCTCCCACTGCGGGCCATTTCGGCGGCACCCGTCTGCTTTCTGGAGGCGTCGGCCTAGTGTGGTCGTTCCTCTACTTTGCCATGATTTCAATGACTGTCGCAAAATTCTGTGGGCCTTGGTCTTGCACACGGTGAGCCAGACTTTGCCGACAGTGAGATGAAGGACCAGCATTGGCCCTCGTGTTGCGCAGACTTGTCGAAATTGGGCCGCGTGTCAGAGTCGTGGTGGGAGGTTTGGAGGGGTAATTAAGGCGCAGCGGTGGATTCAATCGGAAAACAAGCGACACCACCGTTGTAGGCTGAGGAGGTGGATGAGGGAGAGGGTCACGGGAGGGGTGTGGGAGAGGGCGATGGACGGAGATGACCTAAATGCTGCCCTAGCGTTCTACAGCCTATCAGATCGCTGAATAATACAAATGGCGGAATTTCAAACAAGGAAACCTGTGTTGGGGTTTTATTGAAAATTTAAATTATAAAACGGTCAGTTGTTGTAATTTATCCGTTTTGGATCGTTCTAGTAGAAGTCGGCATTTGTTACAAGACTTTAGAGGTGAGTGTATATGCACATTATAGCATGCGTATATAATTATGTATATATATAATATATATTCAGTTCCTGACGCCAGCCATTTTGGCTGCGATGGGTACGAATAAATGTCTTCATTTAAACAGTATTTGGCCTATCTATCTAGCGTAGTCTCGGCTTGCCTCTGCTTCTCGTTCCACTTCCATCGAATCGTGCATATTCAACAGTCTTATCACTTTTCAGCAAGATCCTTTCTCGTGTTTGGCTCGTTCTGCTCAGTCACAAATCCATTTTGCTATCAGCCTAAAACTTCACTTTTTCACATTGTTTATCCACCGTAGGCTGTCTCTCAACAGACCGACCTGGATGTTGATATGATGACAACATGGTTTTTGTGTGCCATCGGTTGTTGTCTTGTGCATTATATACAGGCGCTGTAGAAGTTATTAATATTATTAAAATGATAATATAATTTATTTAACTGTATGACTAAGACTGTTTTATGGTGCTGGGAGTTATGTTATTGAATAGTAGTGAATGTCTGCATGTGCCAGTTTTGACATACCTTTTAAACTATCGATATCTTGGTCTGTTTAACTGAAAGTATGAAAATAGTAGCAAATTTGTTACCTCACATACATTTAGATAACTTTTGTATGTGTTAATGTCTTAGGTTATATTCAAATGGGTGCACAGTAGTCAATACAATACGGTACAGTACAATTGTATTTGATATTACCCTCCTTTCAAAGTTCACAAGTGCGGACATGACCAGACAGCAGAACATTGCTGGCTCTGAGCAGTTAAGTGAAGGACTTGCTCAAGGTCCTTCGACAGTGACCTCTGGCTTGAATAGTCAATCGTTGGCATACTAGGCTGTCAACCTTGAGATTGGGTATTTAAATCCACTCCAGGTTACACAGGTATTGAAATGTCTGTTTTACCTTGCAAGCATATACAATGACTGGACTTCTGGTGGCAAGATGAGGTGGCGAGAACAGATCACCCTCACTCATGGACCTGTACGTTAACATAAAAATTCATGGTTGGTGGGCTTCAGGTCTGATCGTCTTTGTGATATTCACATTTAGGTGATATACAGGCATGTAGCAAGACTGAAATTCAAGAGCAGGCAACTTCACAGACCATTGGCAAAATCCTGGGCATTGTGGTCATTGGTCAATAGAAGTTCCAGTATATAAAAGCAAGAGGAGTGTAGCTACGCTTATGGTGATGTATTATATAGATGTGTGTGTGTGTTTTGTGTGCACAAGTCAATGTACTTGATAAATGGTGTTTAATTATATGCCCTTATAATTATGCGACTAACAGTGCCTTAATTCTATCATATGAATTTGTGTGTCTGTATCTAAATGCGCAATATAGCAACATAATGCTGTCATGGTTGTGTTTTGTTACGGCGGTGAGCCTGAAGAGGAGCAACGGCCTTATCATTCCACAGAGGAGCGAGGAGTCTTATCATTCCACAGAGGAACAAGGAGCACAGGCCTTATCATTCCACACAGGAACGAGGAGCAACGGCCTTATCCTTCCACACAGGAACGAGGAGCAACGGCCGTATCATTCCACAGAGGAACGGGGAGCCACACGGCCTTATCATTCCACAGAGGAACGAGGAGCAACAGCCTTATCATTCCACAGAGGAACGAGGAGCAACGGCCTTATCATTCTACAGAGGAACGAGGAGCAGCGGCCGTATCATTCCACAGAGGAACGGGGAGTAACGGCCTTATCATTCCACAGAGGAACGAGGAGCAACGACCTTATCATTCTACAGAGGAACGAGGAGCAGCGGCCGTATCATTCCACAGAGGAACGGGGAGTAACGGCCTTATCATTCCACAGAGGAACGAGGATCAACAATGAAGCATCAAAGCCTTATCATTCAACCAGCAACGAGCCTACCATTCCACACTGAGTGGCATCATTAGTTTAAACTGCAGCAGACCTGTAGACGTCATCTCTTGCCTTAGTATTTATTAAATTTAGATTATGCTTCAGTGTGGAACTATATTTATTACTTGTTTGCTAAAGTAATTGTTTACTGCAGCCAATAATCAGAGGAATCCTATAACCAAAGGCTCTCTCTGAGGAAGCCTAATGTAGTGTAGAATAACGGTAAAGTATTGGCTAATATATTCATGTATAATTTAATTTTAATGTATTTTAATTGTGCATAGACAGTCGTATGTAGGCACTAAGTGTGACATATATTTCTTACTACTAGTTGTATGGTGAAATTATTAGATATTTAAGATGTTTAGTGTTTAAATACTTTAACTTTATTTTGCTATGATAGCAATAGAATGCACTGGTTTTCATTCTTTTGGGTTTCATTATTTTTAATATTAATTGCATATTTATGTTAATATGTTTGAAGTGGAATAGTAAAGCCATGTTTTAGCACTTTAACGGCAAGAGTGTACTAAAAGTGACTGGGAATCAATACAGCTCATTGTTAAAGTGTTAAATATAGCAATATGGAGCATATGGCTTCAATTTGTAACATGTCATAACCAGGGCAGATATCCGTTTCAAGAGTTCTGCTTCTTCTGTCATATCTCGTATCAACGAAGCTATATTAAGTACATTGACCATACACTGAATATTGGACATTGAACGCTAGGATTGGCCATCTGCCTTCTTAAGAAAATGAAGCCGCTAGCACTTCATACCCTAATATTTTACTGAATATGAACTGCATATCTACTAAATTACTATTTGGACAATGCCCATGTATGCAACAGGACACAAGAGTTATGACTGCATATTATCACACCAGCCAAAGGATAACAACAGACAAAGGTTAGCTTTATGTGTGCCATTCAGAGAATTTTCAACATTCCACGAGACAGGACATAGGATAGGAAAAAGCTAATATTATTTCTATATCAATGTTAATATATTATAAGTAGAAGAAGAAGAGCAGTCCCGTATGCTAAACCTGAGGCAGCCATGGGTATGAAGTCGTAGTGATTTCATTTTCTTGGCCTCTGCTTATGAGATCAGGTGACCAGTCCTCTGCTTTGCTGTTTGTTATTCCCACTGATAGTTTACGGTCAGTGTGCTTATTATAGTTTAGTTGGTTAGAGGGTACAAGAGAAGCAGAAATCTCAAAACGGATATGTCGTGTTGGTGACACGTTACAAATTGAAGTCATGTGTTCCACATTGTTATATTTAACACTTTAACAATGATCTGCATTGGTTCCCAGTCACTTTTAGTACACACTCATAGTTAATGGGTTAACTGTTCCACTATTGTTTTTTATTCTTTGCGATACAATGAACGATGTTTTACTTCAATATAATTATTTTCTTAGAAATATGCAAATAATATGCGAAGGTAAATAGAGTGAAGTTTAATTTAAATAAATAATTAACTTGTTATTATTCTGAACTGTTTTAATATTAGCTGCTCCGCTGTTTGTAAATGTTTCTATTATGGTAGTTGGTTTTATCTGCAATAGATTTACATAAAACTGAAATAACTATAATTTAGAACTAGCTGAAATGTTCCTCTGTTGTTTGTCATTCTCTGTGATACGATGCATGGTGTTAACTTCAATATAATTATTTCAATAGAAATTTGATAATATGTTAGAGTGAAGTTGAAGCGATATTCTTATACAAGAACTGGTTTAATATTAACTGTTCCACTTATTGTAATTTTTGTGATTTAATGGATAGTTTGATGCAATATAATCATTTCCACGAAACTCTGAAATCATTATAATTCAGAACTGGTTCAACTTTTCCATGGTTTGTTTTTCTTTGTAATATATTGAATGGTGTAAACTTCAACGTAATTATTGCCATAGAACTGGAAATTTTTTCTATGTCATGCATTAGCTACATTGATAGCTGTTCAATCCAATCTCAATAGTGCATTAGTCTGGGTGGAATTGTACATATAAAAGACATATAAAAATTCATCTGACAATCCATTAAGACAACTGACAAAACTTTTATTTCCAAAGCAACAATGCATATAACAGTTCCAATAACACATAGTACATTTCAGTGCACTGGCTAGGGAATAGGGAGACCCAAAAGGGGCAGAAGCCCCGCTTAACTAGGGACACCCCATTTACTAGAATCGACGATGGCTGAATAGTCAGTAGTTAACTAGTTGATAACATTCACTTTTCTAAAGATTAATATGTAAGCTCACAAAATGAAACAATTCCAAACAAAAAATCATCATTCTTTCAACCTTGTTTTAAGTAATTCCTCCACAAGTTCTTAAACTGGATAAACGTAAGTGCATTCTGTATTTTTCTTGGTACAGCATTCCAAATTTTCGGACCGTTACAGCAGATAGAAAATCTGCGATAATTTGTTCGTGCATATGACACACATAAACCACCAGATGCTCTTGTATAGTGACCATGTATGTCTACTACTTTAATAAAATAGTTCAAAAATGATTCAGGTAACAGGTTATTGACAAATTTATACATAAATTTACCAACCAGGTATCTGTTCATGTTCTCAAAGTTCATTATGTTATATTCTTGGTATCTGCCTGCTGTATGGGCATAATAGGGATCCCTAGCAATGACTCTGATTGCTCTTTTCTGTAGAAGCACAAGACATTTTAACCTAGCAGAATAATTAGAGGCCCAGACAATATTACCATAATCAAAATAGGGATTAATCAAGGTGTAATACAAGTTCTTGCGAATGTGAGCCGGGATTAAGTGAGATATTCTCGCTAATATGCCAATGTTTCTGGCAATCTTGCCTGCAATAATATTGATGTGTTCAGTCCAGGTCAAACATTCATCAATGCAGACTCCAAGAAATTTAGTAGACTGTGTTTGAGAAATGACAATTCCATCAATTAACAAGTCTGGTCGAAGATCTGGGACTCGTTTTTTTGTAGAGTGGAATATAATAAAGCATGTTTTTTTAACATTAAGGGAGAGTCTATTAGTCTTAAACCACTCTGCTAAAGTATCCAACTCACAATTTACTATTTCAATGAGCCTAGGCAAAGAATCATGGGAACAGAAGGCATTCGTGTCATCAGCAAACAAGATAAGTCTAAGCACAGCCGAAGCATTGGGAAGATCATTTATGTACAGTAGAAACAGCAGTGGCCCAAGATTCGAACCCTGAGGGACACCAAATTTTATAGGTTTTCGAGAGGATAGAGCACCGTTACAAAGGACCTGCTGAAACCTATTCTCCAAGTAACTATTAAACCATAGATGTG
>JACEVL010003420.1:0-13070 GCA_020284085.1 Aporrectodea caliginosa
CAGATAGCATAGAGTGCTATGACCATCCACAGTCCCCATAAATAAATAAGCAATGTGTAACACACAGAACAATTAACAAACACAATAATTAAGAATATGAATTGTAATCGTAAACTCAAAGTTTCTACTGTGCTACTCTAAAGCTAAGTGCAAGACATCAGCTCATTAACAAGCAGTGTCGAGCAGAGGGTTGTCCAAAGATTGATGTCCAGTGGGGGTCCAAGTCCAGTTGCCAGTGAGATTTGGCAGAGCGACTGTTAAGGCTGGCTTTGTTGAGGACGAGAAAGCTTCGAAGGCAGAGGATTGGATGGATTAGCATAGGAATTCTTGAAGATGTGAGACTTCAATATTATTTGCAATGGAAACCCTGTGCGTGACAAGTAGAGAAGCCTAAGGCAGATGACGGTGGGTGAGTGGCGGTACTGGTGGATGAACTGAGAATATGTGGAATCCAGGGGAAGTTCGTTCCAGAGTCGATATGGCTCGGTTGGAGAATTTCAGGTGAGTAGTGACTGGGGAACAGGAGAGAGAGATTAGGAGGCGGATCGGGTTGAGTGGGGTGGCTGATGGTGAAGAGTTCTTGAAGGTACTGTGGCTGGGAGTGTTGTAGACAGTTGTAGGTTAGCGATAGGACTTTGAAGTGGATGTGCTCAGGTTTTTTCAGTCAGTAAAGTGAATTAAGAACGGAAGCAATATGATGAGGCTTGGTGACCTTGTGACAGCTGAGGCTGGTGAATTTGGATGAGCTGTAGGTGCTAAAGTTGGATGTATTCGAGGTTGAGGAAAAAGGAATTACAATAATCAAGCTTGGAGTGAACAATACAAGTTGCAATAGTAATATTTAATTATTTCATTGAATATATCCTGTATTTTTACGTATTCTATTATTTCAATGATTGCATTACACACATTACCAGGGAGGTTGCTTTTAAAGTGGATAAATGTCCATGATAACTGTCATCAATCCAACTACTATTTATTTCATCAATCCAACTTCCATTTACGCAGGCAGACAAGATAAATAATAAATACGTTAAAATGCAGGATATATTAAATGAGATCATTAAATCAGCTAAAATGCAGTTCTACCGTTACGGTTAGAAAAATTTTATCACCCCAAAATAATACTTTTTTTTAACTTAGTAAATAGATTTAGGAAATCCAGGTGAAATTCTATTTCGGGAATTTAGGTCGGGAATTCACTAGGCACCCGAAAAGCCGGGTTCACTAAAAAGCACCGCTTAAACGTAGGCTGTAATTAAATTCTGATATACCGTACAGATAAATTCAAATATATGAAGTTTTATTACATCGAAACAAGAAAATAGACGCTTTTGCACAATTTAAAGTGAAATAAATTATGTGAAAACAATCCTTAATTGACGATTAGATCGCCGATAATGCAGATTATTGACAAGAAATGATAGCTATCGCCTAAACATGTTTGTTTATAGCACAGAAAATCCGCTCAAATGGTCGAACTAATAGAAAAAGTACCGCGTTTACGGCACATTTTCAATATTTTTTAAAGTTATGTTCCCAAATGAATTAAGTGATGCCTCTCGCTGAAAAGTCGTAAAATATGTTTTCCTTGAATACAAAAAACTTTGTTGCTTTTAACCACAGTTTGAAGAATGCACGAAGCTATCGTCCTCACTATAGCCACAGTATAAATAATTATAATTATTTATACTGTGCTATAGCCTAGAGCTCTGCGCTTAGCTTTAGCAATTGTTCCCAGTTTAAGATCACGATCTGACCTAATAATAACAATATCTTTTCTTTAATCAAGCGCCTGACAAACGCACTGCGCTGTACATTTACATGTTATGCAATTGAAACAATCTTAACTACTAACAGAACAGACAGCCTGCAATACACGGCGCTAATAGCGGCCTACAAAGCATATCCGCCCTACGGGGCTCGAACTCGGTACCTCTCGCTCTCTACGCCAGATGTTATCCAATGCGCTGTCGGCCCACCCCTACTATTGAATTGTATTGTACAATAGGCCTATAGGCCTATTGTGAATTCTGTCAAATTACATTTTTAGGGGAAATGATTACGACTATGAGAAGCGAAATCACGAAGAGGGATCATGGCGCTAAAAAATAAAGAAAGAAGTCGACGTGAGAACATAAAATGGCGGCGGAAGTTGTGTGAGCATGTGTTGAAGCAGCTAATCCAGTGATATTTATGGAGGTGTTTTGAATTGGTCGCAGTTTGCATTCGGATAAAGCAAAAATGCAGGGTATCAAGGAGATCATGGAGCTGGATGAGGCTGCGCTTGTTGCACCGATTAAAGAAATCGAGGTCTGAACTCTATTCTTTCTCAGGCGTTCACGAATCAAGTCTAGTTATGATTCTGACGAAATCTTGATGGTCGTTTAAATGACTATGGGGCTCTGTTTCACAAAATAACAAACATGTTAAACCTTTCTCAGATTTAGCGATAGAGACATGAAACATTTCACGAATTCCACGAATTTTGGTCCACAAATGCCTCCTGACCCTAACCGACACTCACGACGCCAGTGAACTTACGCACTATATCTTCAGCTCCCGATTTCATAAGCTTGCCGCTTTCGGATCCTTAAAACTAGGGCACGGGTAAAATGCTGATTTGCTGATTGCTGATTTGCTGATTGGGAACGGGTAAAATGCTGATTACAAAAATGCTGATTGGTCATGCTGATTGGTGGGTAAAATGCTGATTAGAAAATGCTGATTGTAATAACGATATCCATCTACTTTCCAATCATCCTTCTTAAAATCTTTTGACCACGAATAATGAAGAACTGATCCTCCCGTCGGTCGATTAACAATTGCATTTACTGATTAACTATTAAAACACTCGTAGATATCACTCATGACTGCAATTCTTCATATCCAATGTATGTGAACTCTCCAAAATTCCAAATTTATAATAAGCTACACACTTATTTGGGGGTATTTATTGTCTTTTAAAAGTTTGCATTGGTTGATTAAAGTAACCCATTGAAGACAACAAAGTGTACTCTCTTGTTTGATCACTGTATACTTGCCTGGACTTTAATCTCCTAATTAACAGCTTCGTATTGTTAATTAAAACAATATTGAAAACAACAAAGTGTATATGTTTTCTTTGATCACTGCTTATTTGGACCTCAATCTTTTAATTAACAGCTTCATATTTGTTAATTAAAACAATATTGAAAACAACAAAGTGTATTGACTTGTGCCTGGATTTCAATCAGCATTTTACCCTTTGATATGCTGATTTGGCTGGTGGGTAAAATGCTGACCAGTCAGCATTTTCTAATCAGCATTTTACCCCGGGCCAATCAGCAAATCAGCAATCAGCAAATCAGCATTTTACCCGTGCCATCTCGTATGGGGTAGTTAGTCAGCCAACATCCTGAGCAGTATATTCAAAATTGTCTCGAAAAGTTAGATTTTACCAGAAACAATTTTGTTTTTAGCGTCCAATATTATTCCACCATAATATAGCGTATCGTTTCATCGTCCTAAATGAATGTACAGACATACTTTTATGGAATGGGTGTAGCACTCGTTTCATAATTTGTTAAAAAGGACAACAGTGCAAGAGAAATTGTTATTTAGAATGGGTTTATCACAACAAACGACCATTTGAAATCCTATTAAACTCAAGAAGGGAACTGACCAAAGACCTCCAATACCAGCTTTCTTATTGATTCATGTTTCTAACTAATAAATTTAGTTTTTAGTTTTTTGTGATTATTTTACAAACTTATATAGTCTGGTCTGTGTGAACTATAAATATTAATGTTGAAATCAATTTATGGTACTGAAACAATATGTAGTTTTGCGAAGTCATTGATTGGAAAAATGCCTTTTCATTTGGCCTTAGAAAGTTGTACCCAGATTTTTCAGTAATTACCCATTTTTCTGAAAATAATTTGTTCTTAATGGAACAGTTATACCTTTGGGTTTAGAAACAATAGAAAGATAAAGAGTGTAATTGGCAGTTTGCATAATGTGTTTGTATACGTTTCTTTACTTAAGGAGAAATGGAAGCTGTTGCCTGCTTTCCTGGAGGTTCGGGGCCTCATGAAGGAACACATCCTTTCCTACAACTATTTTGTCACCACTGAGGTTTGTGTTATTGTGCAATAATTTATTTATACGTTGCACTGATTGTACTTGGAGGGCAATGGATGCAGAGAACAATTAATATGCTGCAACTACATGTCAGTGACCATTGGAGATTTGCATACCACCCAGATTGAGATGGGAGTGTTGAAGAAAGCAAGATGCATTCAAAAACGGTGGTTTTTTACATAGCAACCCAGTCTACTTAAACTTTGACCTAACAATAACCACAGAAACACTATATATTAGTTGCATATATCTATTTAGAACATCAGCAGATTATAAAGACAATATGGTGAAACACATCATAACATTTAACTTGTCATGTTCTAAAAAATACAAGCGCGTGCAAACAATGAAATGACATAGGCTTGTTAAAGATTCATTTCTTAAAAAATTCATGTTTACACTTAACTCTGTTCTTGGTAGTTGAGTTGTTTACCCTCAAGGAGTGAATGGACCACAACCCCAAGATTTATGGCATGAAAGGGTTAAGAAAATATGATGCTTAATGAGTTACATGCTAAAGAATATGTTATGCTGCTTCTTAACTGTGGTGTTAATCCTAACTCACAGATGAAGCTTTTTCACAGATTTCCATCCGTTGAAGCCAAGGGACTTTCTGTACACTGAATAACAACATTCATTCAGTGAAAAACTTTTTGAGCACTCAAACTCAATAAACACTCTCAAAATATTTGTCCAGGACTAGAACAAGGCCAATACTGTCTTATATTTCAGGGCAGGAAAAGAGCCAGTGATTAGTCGTTTCTTTAATGCCTTCTAAGAACTTCCCAAACATGCTCTTTTGTAAAACTTGAAATAGATTGAAAAGTTCATTCATGTGTGAGGGAGTGTCATTATTCACTGACATTTGCCTAGCACCATCGATGTCTGTGGATTGTGACACTTAATAAATGCATATTAAACAATAAATATCAACACTTTCTCTCATTTTCTTATTTCTTAAATTTATCGTAATTATCCTTTTTTCATTTGTACAGATAAAGAAGATCATGGAAGCAAACGATAAAGTTGTTAGTGATGTTGACCCAAAGGTCTATTTTAGGTAAGATTCTTAGAGTTTTTATCAATTGTTGAGGTATATATTTTCAGGGAGTAATATAAGGAGCTTTTACTATAGAAGCAGGTCAGCATGCATGCACCTGAAACACTATTGAAATAAGTGAAGAGCCAATTTGGAAACATCAATCCCGTCCTTATAATTGTTGTGTCCAAAATTGAGGAAAGGAATCTTTGCCTTGGTCGATTTAGTACAAATAGTAATTCTACTTTGTCAAATTTTTTCCTTTAAAATGACAGCTCTGGAATGTCAGCTGGAAGATTGTTCCCAAGGGATGGACCAACGCATGAGAGTGCACAGTGCACGCGTGTTGACTTACAGAGGCGAGGGACCAGAAGATCTCCACGGGCGGCTGAAAATAGCGTCCGATGACCTGACTGAGTGGAAACCGGCACTGCGGGTGTGTGGTGTATTCCCCAGATGTAAAAGCCCAGAACTTGTCGATGATGATGAAATGAATGAACGAGATGTTGGTTAGGGTTCAAGAGCTCTTGTTGTACAGAGCTATGGTTATCACTTTCTTTCAAGTATGTGTGTTATGGCAAGAATCTGCAAGATATACTGTATGCACTATGCAGTGTTTTCTTTCATTGTAAACCAGGTACCTGGATATATACGTTGGAAGCCCAGAACTTGTCGATGACAACATAACAAAGGCCAATCCTCCTTTCAATACACCGCACACAGTCAGTACTTAGTTAACCAGTTCTAAGTTTCTCTTTTAATTGTTATTTTATTTCTCTACCTGAGATATTGCGGCAGGAAGATATTGGGTGCCTTCCAATAGCACTGTAGCAGTGGCTGAGGAGAATCTTGCGGCTGCCATATGCAGTGTAGGTCACTAATGCAGAAATTTTAAGGCGCTTGGGACAGATCCTGGTTGCAGATATGATCACAACTAGAAGATTTCACATGTCCAGAGTTGAAGTCATTTGTGGAAATCGTGATCCATCAGCTTGCTTTTGGTTTGCCATCGATTGATTCCTTGCGTATTAGACATTTGAACTGTAGAAGTTGCTGCATATAGTTACATTAATGACAGATTAATAATACTTTTGCCTGTCTCTTTCTGTCAGGTGTTAAATCCAGGTCTGTACGTGAAATGGACAATTTGCTGTTACGTGATGTTCTGTTTATGGAGAGGTTTTCAGATGATTTGTTTGCTGGTTTCTAACTTGTGGTGCACACGGACAATCTACAGCTGTTTTGTTCAGTTATGGTCTTATGTTCCATGTTGCAAACAACTCTGAGGAGTTTTCTTGCAGAGGTGCTATATAAATGCTCAATCCCGTACCATCTGGTTTATGAGCTGAGCACTCTACCATGCCCCTATAATGAGCAATGATGTTTTCTTACTGTACTGTAAGGGTCAATTGTAATTTGGTTTCATAATAGTGTCGACTGCGTGATAGGACGTACGCTGCTCCGATATACGTCGACATAGAGCAGGTGAAGAATGGCCAACGCTACACACGAAAGAAACTCCAGATCGGCCAGTTGGTATCTCTGCTTATTTAAAAAGACATCAGAAATATTCATCTGTTTATTTTCTTATTTTTATTTGATTTCTAATATTATGTTTCCTATATTTGAATAAGACCATTGTATGCCAACAGGTACCTAGTTTCTGATGCCTGGTAGTTATTTAACCCTTTAACGATGAGAGTGTACTAAAAGTGACTGGGAAACCAATGCAGCTCATCGTTAAAGGATTGATGTGCTGCCCAGCAGATGCTTGAGCTGTTGAATGCATGCAGCTTGTGATAGGAAGGAGCTTTGATGCTCCTATGGTTTCTGTATATACAGCGGATGTTTTCTCCTGTGGAGTCTTGTCTTGCAGGACATCTGCTTGTCAGAGGCAAACCATTGACATGCTAGGAACAGTTATCAGCTGCTGCTCTATATTGCCCGTAATTGCAAATTTATATAGCGTCACTGCAAGAGAGCCTCATCAGAGGCGCTCCGAACTTAACACGATGAAGCCATGATTCAACAGAATGTTCTTCAAGCATTTGTGGAAAGAGGCAAAGAGAGGCTGAAACATTTGTGTTGCAGGTTGTTAGGCAACTTATTTCTGGAGGATGGACAGACCACAGCAAAACTCAGGGCTGGAAATACTGTGACTGTGAATCTGTTGTTTCTGTATATAATCTAACTGTAATGATGGCAATTATGTAGGTAGCATTTGGAGTAGGAAGCTACTTAACTAGGATGCTTACAATGTTAATTGTTGTGCAGTTGAGGCACTCTTATTGTTATTATTTCTTTTCTTAAAACTTCTGACTTATCACACTGAGCATCAATCAAAAAAGGCTCATAGCAATTGTGTGTTAAAGACTTGCTCACAGTCCCTATACTTGCTCAAGGTTACTGGGCGCCCATACGATAACTCCCTACAGTTGCTCGATAAATATGGGTGCTTATTTGTAAAGAAAATTGATCTTAATTGCTACCACCTAGATAAGTAATTACTCTGGAAAGAAGCTGTATATTGATTTTGAGAAACATGTTTTCTTTTTGTGTAGAATGCCAGTGATGTTGCGAAGTGCGATCTGCGTCCTGCACGACAAGACGCCGGCCGAGTTGCTCCGGTTGAAGGAGTGTCCGCTTGATCCAGGCGGTTATTTCATCATCCGTGGAACAGAGAAGGTCATCCTTATCCAGGAACAGCTCTCCAAAAACCGAATCATCGTTGAGACAGACCCTAAAGGTCTTCCGACGTGCTCAGTCACCAGGTAAGGAACGGAGATGTCGTATTGCACGTAGTAATGTAGTATAAATATGTTAGCATTTATGGCACTTAGAGGAGTTTCATATAAGGCAACACTCTCACATGCACACTCCATCTTCTCAGATATGTTTTCTGCATGTATGTATTTTATTTATATTGTATAGATGGATGGATAAATTGAATATGTGTTATTATGTACGTATTTAAAAACTATTAATTATTTCCATTCTTCTTTTTATCTGGCAATACCACTTTCTGTAATGGGTTGCGGTGTGTCAACCTAGTGATTCAATATTAAACGAATATATTATATTATTATATTTATGTATGTATGTGTGTATATATGTATCATAATGCTTGATATGACACCTTGTAAGTATCTCACTGAAGCACTGCACTCATGGATGTCGAACTGATCTAAAAATGTGTGTTTTAAGAGAGGACTTTGCTGTGTAATTTTATCATCTCTGTTTCACTGATTAAGCTGAGGTAGCCAATGGTTTATAATCTTGTGGGAAAGCAAGTGCATTCATATTAATCAGGACTTATGCCACATGTGATACATGCGGTAGGTAGTGAATGAATTGGCTTTGAATTTATGTCTGATTATTATTGACAATGTTGTTGGTGATGATGGTGTTGATCATTGATCATTAATAGTAACATAATTACTATCTACGGTGATGATTTTGATCACTTTGGTGATTTGATTATGATAAAGTTTATGGTTATGCTAGATGGTGATGATGATGGTGATCACATATATTTTCTTACTTCTTTACTTTGCTGTATTTCAGTTCAACTCATGAAGTGAAGAGTAAGACGAACATCTGCATAAAACAGACCAAGTACTACCTCAAACACAATTCACTGAAGGAGGTAAATATCTGTTTTTTACAGTGTCTCTGTGTAAAGTAATGTAGTGTCTCTATATTGCAGTGCCATGCATAGACTTCCTACTGGAGACCAGATTATTTACCATCGCGTAATCTTGAGTCATTCTTTAGATCTGTCTTTGTGTTTGTCTTCTGCTTTCCATGTTTCTAATCATAATTTTGTGAGAGATTTTGTATCTGTCTATTTGTAAAGCACCTTTTAAGAATGTCACAAGGGTCCTTAACATGGCAATCTAAAAGATCTAAAGAGTAAGATGAGGCATGTCTTAATATGTCCTGAAAATGTTCTGATGGCAGTCTGCGACAAAATAGTTCATATCTATATTCTATAATAGTAAACTTTTCCTGGAGGATGTTCCAATGCATGAGAAAGCACAATGTGCGCGCATTGTATTACAGAAGCGTGGTTTGAACAGTGTGTGTTTTTATGTATCCGTGTATGGATTGTGTGGCTGATCTTGCGTCGTGGAAAATACAACTTTAGGCTTGTTGCCCCTGAAGTTGCTTAGCTCCATAGATGTCTGATGTCTGCTTGTTGTCGTAAATCAATATCTCTGGTCACTTAGGTTTTGTCTTTATGAAAAATATTTACAGAGGGATATAGTTTCTCCATTTGCTAACCTTAGTTATTTTCAGTTCACTCATTGAAATTTTAAGAGCCTTTGACTTTTATTGAAGCTAGGAGATCACTGAATAATGCTAGCTTGCTAATGAAGAAAGCATTCCTACATGATGCAAAGCTCCAAAGTTATGTCAACTGGCCAGTTGCAGTGTGGACTTTTTTAGATGCACCTGTTTACTCACTATTCTGCTGAATGTGAGGTGGTGTTATGTCCCCAAGGCTATTAACTTAACAGGCCATATTGGTTAATGCAGGTGCAAGAACGGCACTATTGATTTTTTTTAGCATTATCCCTTTTTGCTTGTGGCCTATTTTATGCACTGATCATAAATTATGTCTTCTGATGACATTGCATTAATAAGTCCACACACTGTACTAACTTTCCTGTATGAACTGCATTGATTGATGTGATTCTACTTGGTTTTGAAATGTTTAAGATGCTTGGAAGAACTCCACTGTTATTATATTTAAGAAAAGCATTTCTGAAATCATAAAATGTATGACTTTCTGGCTGTGGTATTGTTAATGGTACAAATTTGCAAAATGTTTGATTGTAGGAAGTTCCAATTATCATAGTATTCAAGGCAATGGGATTTATTACAGACCAGGAAATCTGTCAGATGGTAGGCAGTGATATTGCAACTGCTCTGTCACCTTGCTTTGAGGAATGCAGGAAAGCTCAAGTCTTCACACAAGAACAGGTAATGTTTGTTATTGCTTGTTGTTAGGTTACTTAGACCAATGTAACTCCAATATGTTGTTTTCATTTTGAAACCAGGGTCAATGTATTTGGAATCGACTTCAAAATATCAAATGCTTTTAATGAATTTAAATGGAAATATGAATGATTTCTTCTGCCCTCCTGTTTTTCTTGTGTACATGATTGTCATTCGACTTTTCTCAGATACTGTCAAACTATCAGGACTCAGACTCTGAGTATTGACTCATTCGTTTATATGTAGCATAGCACAAGTCAAAATGACACAATTTTCTAGTTATTAAATAAACGATTTTTATGATTCAGCTTCAAGGTTGTTGACATACATGTATCAAAACGTGAATCTAGCAAACACTTCTTGCTCAGTGTATGAGCATTTCACGCCTTTATACTCTGTCATAACCAATAGCCCTTAGCACTCTTGTCACTGCGCATGTGTGACATCCATGTGAAACAACACGCTTTGTGACAATGAGTCTTGTGCTCATACACTGGTTGTGGTGTGCAACATGCGTGATTTCTAATAAACGAATATAAAAATACTGTACTAGTTAGCAAATAAAATTGTATTTTTTGGAGAAAAAGTCACTGTAGTTGTCCTGCATGAACCATATTAATTGATGTGATAAACCATATTGATTGACGTGATGGACCATATTTATTGATGTGATGTTTCTGTAGGCATTGCAGTACATGGGCGACAAACTGCGTCAGCGTAAGGTCTGGGGAGGAATGAAGGAAGTGAAGAAGTCCAAAGTGGAAGAGGCAAGGAACATCCTGCAGGCAACGGTTCTTGCTCATGTCCCTGTAAGTATAGGGTGCCTACTATTTGACATTTTATTTATAATATTAGATAGGGTGCTCGATAGTGTAGTGTTTAGCGTGCTGGACTTTCAATTGAAAGGTCAGGGTTTCAAGTCCACGTGAGGGCAAAAATTTTGGTTCAAGATTTCTGCTTTAGCTGCACCCCTTAGCCAACTCAGCTATAGTAACACAGTGACCATCTCAGGGGGAGGTTCGGACCCTTCATACTCTGCGTTAAAATGTGAGTGCTCGAACCAGTCGACTGCCATGTTCCTTGTGAGTGAATGAATAAAGTAATTAATGAATAAAGCAATTGACCAAAGTGGATTAATGTAAACTAGTAAATGCTTCCTAGGTCACTTTCTGATACATTCTACAATCATATGAAAACTGTTCCTTTTGACCATGCCGGAATTGGGAGAGCCTCTGAGTAGTTGTTTTGAAGAGGTGCTATATAACTCAATGAAAGAATGAATGAAAATTCAGGAGAATGAATGAATACTAAATGAATGAATAAATTAATTAGGATGAATGAACTTTGGCAACTGAAAACAAGTGAGTTTTCCACTGAGCATCTTTTGCTGTGTTTTTAGGTGGAGAACTGGAATTTCAAGATGAAGGCCATCTTCTTGGCGCAGATGGTACGTCGTCTGATTCTGGCACAGATGGGCGAAGCACACGTAGACAACCGTGATTTCTACGGCAATAAACGACTGGAACTGTCAGGACAACTGTTGTCTCTGCTCTTTGAAGATCTCTTCAAGACATTCAACCAGGGGGTCAGTAGATCTCAACATTTTTATTCTGTTTTTAAATACAATCTCTTAACTGCAGCTCGTTTTTATTGCAGAATGTGTTGTCATTTGTCCTCACCTAATTTCACTGTTATATGGATTAAAGTTAGTCTTCTCGTTGAAATGCTTTCCGTGTGATGGGACAATTTTGAGGGTAACAACGTTGGGCAAGGTGTTTGCACAAGATGGATACAGAAGCATTGTGGTGGTCCCAGTCCCAAGCTTGGATAAAGAAGGAGGGTGATCCTAATCATCTTCATTATGACACAGTGTCGCTAAACAGTTACTAATCAACCATTTTGGCTTCATCGTTAATCTGTAAGCTGATGTCAGTGTAAAAATGAGTCCTGGTCATTACAGCATGGGAGTGGATGACTTTGATGAGTTCTTCATGTGTCATGTTATTGAGTGATATGCAGAGCTCTGGTCAAACCCCATAGTTAGTCATAGATCTGCAGTTTCTCTTGTTTCTCCTGTTTTCTTCAGCTGAAGAACATTGCTGACAAAACGATTCCGAAGCAGAAGACGTCTCCGTTTGATTTTGTCACCTACATGGAGAGGTCGTCGTTAATCACGGACGGAATGAATTACGTCATCTCTACCGTTAGTCGATTTGCCATAAACTTCAATATGTCTCGATGCCTTTGGCCAACTTATTTTATGCGATCTTCGAAATTATTGTAATTGTAAATGTAACTTCGAGCATGCTGATGATATCTAGTGCACAGATAATGAAATTTCAAAGGGTTTGATGTGTTGATATCTGTAGCAGGCTGTAGATATATTTTTCTGTAGTTTCTAACTTGTTTTCTGAAGGACTTGCTCCAGCTGCATGCAGTAACCGTCCCATACTCTCCATGTTACAAGTCAGTCACTGTGTCCCACAATTCGACGATTGGTCATCATGTCTGATAATCAGCTACCATGTCATACAGTGGGTGCTGTGTTGGGTGACCCTAATTGACCTGATTATGGTCCGTTCTGGGTATACTGTTTGTACCCCAATGTCTGTTCACCCTATGTGGACTTTATTTTTCTTAATCTGTTTGGGTCAATAAATGAAGATGAATGTATGAAAATGTGAATTGTTTTCTGAATGTAGGGTAACTGGAACATAAAGCGTTTTCGGATGAATAGGGCCGGAGCGACTCAAGCCCTGTCTCGACTCTCCTTCATCTCGGCCTTGGGTCACATGACCAGGATTACAAGTCAGGTTCGTTCGTTGTGTTACTTAATTAGACGCTTCATCCAATAGTGCTACTCCATTACTAGTTTCTTTGACAGGTTCACACAGTTGCTCTCTATGTC
>JACEVL010003421.1:0-14300 GCA_020284085.1 Aporrectodea caliginosa
ATGGTCCATTTTTGTTTGGTGTAACTCTTGAACAATGTAGGGTGACAAGATGTCCCGAATTGTCCGAGACAATCCTGGAATTGATAAAAAATGTCTGGCATCCCAGATGCGTCCTTTCCGAGACAAATGAAACGTCCCGGAATTAATTTTTCTATATTTATTTCAAGTTTTCAATAATTAGGTAGTAAAAAAGAAGCGTACTGCCTGATGGCGGTATTTTGTAGGATTGTATACGACATGTTCAACGCTAGGTGCTTCTCGCCTGCATATTGTTTGGCGGCGTTGGTTTTTTCATCCGCGTACTGCCTGGCAAAGAGCAATGAGTTGTGGGTTGATCGTGGAAGAAGACGAAGACGTAGGTTCAGTGGTTGAGTTGCTGACGCAGAACGACTGGCAAGATTCATTCATTCATTCAGAGCATTTATATAGCGCCCCTTCAAAATCAACTCAGAAGCGCTCCCGGCCCAGCTACGACTAAAGAAACAAGACTTGAGGGACTTGTAGAACCCTGCCGGATGCGAAGCTTAAGCGCGAGGTCATTCCAGATGGAAGGTCCCACAACCGAAAAGAACGGCGCTGCTTAATAGCCAAGCGAGCCCGTGGAACTAGGAGCTCACCCCTCGTCGTAGAGCGAAGCGCCCGACGCGCTGTAATGTCGGACACTGGGCGGCAAAGATCATGCAAGTAAGATGGAGCACAGCCAAGAACGCAACGAGAAACCACGGCAGCAATGCGGTATGAGATCCGCTGAGACATAGGCAGCCAGTGCAACACGTCACGTATGTATGCAGAGACAGCAGCAAATTTAGGAAGCCGTCCAACAAGACGAGCAGCCGAGCGTAGAACTCGATCTAGTGGCCCCAGAACCCCAAGGGGAAGGCCAGCAAGTAGGGAGCAACAGTAACAGTTGTCAATTCGACTAGTAACAAAGATGAAAAGAACTTACTGAATTGATCCTGATCATTTTAGCCAGTTGATATTAATTCATCAAAAACAGTTGCTGGAAGTGTTGAACAAGTATCGGTTCGATTTTCCGAAAAGCCGGGATTATGTACATTGCTCGAATATGAAATCGAACTGAAACCGAAATTTCGTGAAAAAGAATTTATGGCATACCGAATTCTTGTCATTTATCGAGTAGAAGTTGAACGACAAATCAAGGAAATGTTACTTGACAACATTATTAAGACCATTGTCGAGTAAAATGGCAACTCCGTTGGTAATTGCTAAGAAGAAAGACGTGTCTTTCAGACTTGCCTGTGACTATAATTATATACATTAACTCGTTCACTGTGGATTATGAATATGATATCCAATGCCGATTGTAAATAATGTGAAGAACAAAGTTGGAAAATAAATGCAATTTTGATTTTTGATTGTCGATGTGCATACTGGACTTGTTCTATAATACAAAATAATCAATGGAGAACTGTTTTTATAACTCATAATGGACTGCATGAATTTACTCGAGTTCCTGTCGCAATGATTAATTCAGGAAAAACATTTACTAAAGCGATTAATATGGCTTTACAGCCTACAAATGAATGAATGTGCTGAGCCGTATGCTGTGCAAATGAGATTGCACAACATTAGTTTTAACTTTTTAAAAATGTGTCTTTGGAAAGCGTGAGGTAAAGGGTCATGTCGTTGGTTCCGGGAAGATCCAGATGAATCCAGATAAAATTGAGAGTTTAATTTATTTGAGAATTCCAGAAACAAAAAAGCCAGTTAGGCAATTGCTTGGAGTTTTTGGTCATTATCGTCAGTTTATTACAGATCTTGAACAGATTGCGAAGCCTTTATCTGATTTAACAGTCAAACACATTTCAGATAAGATTGATTGGACTGATAGACGTCAACAGGCATTTCATTTACTTAAAGATGCTGTACGCTCTAAAGTTGTTTTATATGTTTTTGATGTTGGAAAACCTTTTAATTTGTACAGCGAGAGCAGTGATTTTGCAGTAGGAGCTGTGTTAACGCAAATGAATGATAAGGTAATAGAGCGCCAGTTTTACCACTCCTATGTTTTTCCTTCAAGACCTATGTTTTTTGTCTCGTCCATGTTTCTATGTTTTTTGGTCCAGAATCTATGTTTTTCTTTCATGGAAGTTTTTACGTGTTAAAAAAGGTACTTCTTCAGCAATTCCTAAAGCATTACTTAAATTTATTTAAAATAAAACAGGGACTCAACACTCGGCACTTCACTAAAACAAGCCAAAATACGGTCTCCTGTCCATCTTCATGTGTCAGATTCTGGCATTGCTCCACTCTTCAGCTAGTGTGAAAAGAGTTTTCTATCATATGAATCTTGTGAAAACAAAGCAGACAGACTAGCCTACACTGAGACACTGTAGGGAAGAGACTAATTGCAAAGGATGCAATCAAATATCAAAGTGTTTGCTGTAACATGTGTAAACTTCCAAAATCTGTCATTGAAGATGTGAAAGAAGGGCGGTATCACAAACAATACTGTGAGAAACTGGTAAAGACCTTGCGGAAAAATAAAGCTGAACTAGTAAACTTCAATGAAGATGCATCATTTTAACAACTGTTGCATTGATCCAGTGATCCTACTATCATCCTACGATTAATTGCAGCAATAATATTTGTGACAGGTATGTGTTTTTGATTTCTGGTGATTAATTTATGTAGCAAATGTGTTACCTAAAGTTAGTACTGCTGTGTTTCATTACTAAATTTAACTAACTCCACATGAGATCCTTTAAAAATCGTGTATATGTTTTTCTATGTTTTTTGGAGCTATCGCCTATGTTTTTTCTCTCGAAAATTTAGAGTGGTAACACTGTAGAGCGCCCTGTGTCATTTATAAGTCAGCAGTTGACTGACACCCAGAGGAGATGCGCGACTGTGGAGAAAAAAGCCTATGCTATTGTTTGGGCTCTAAATAAGTTAAAAGAGATAATTATTGGATCTAAAGTTCACATCTTTACAGATCACAATCCCTTAACTTATCTGACTGAATCTATGTCTAAGTCTGCCAAACGTGTGCGCTGGGCTTTAGCATTGCAAACTTTTGATATATATTTGTTTATTCAGAAACAAAAACGCAGAAATGCTAACCCGACTGATAATGGATAATTAAAGTTCATTAGAACATTTTAGAATAAACAAGTAAATATTTTTATATAATGATCTGGGAATAAATTGAGAGTTATCTTTTGGTGGGAGAGTATGGTTGTGTGCTCTAGGTCTTAATTGTTGAGAGGAGAGGGGTTGGAGTGGAGGTAGGAGTTGGTGATGTACATATTTGGGGTTGTGTAATATGGAGAAAAGGATGTTGAAGTTAATTATTAGAATGGACGATTAAATGTTATAGCTGATTGTCTATCTAGATTATAATGTTGTTTTGGAGAATAAGAGATGTAGGCTAAGGCATAATTATGTATGTTCAGTGAAGGTGGGCGGTTGTGCCTACTCTTTCCGACTGATGTTTCCACCAGTAGTGTGCAGTCAATAATTATATTCATTATAGCTGAATTGGCAATTTGCGCAGGTGGAGCAGAAATGTAGAAAAATTTTCTCCTGCAAGGATTTGAACCCCAACCTCTCGACTGGCAGTCAAACACGCAAACTTCTAGACAATCGTACATTATAGGTAATTATTTTCAACTTACGTTGTTGCCGATAAAGACACCAAGAAAGTGTGCAACCTGGTGATTATCAACAAAAAGTATAAATTTTGGTGGATTTTATTTCCACGTATATAGAATAATATAAATTTTGTCTTACTTAAGTTAAGCGATAACCTCCTTTTTCTATCAAGTCAGAGGAGTTCTTCAAATGTATGTGTTGAATGAACTAAATTCGTTTGCCTGAAGACCAAGGAAGGAATTAAGGAGACAGTGCAACTGATAAAGGAGGGTTGCATTTAGGATGGAAAAATTGAAAGGCGGAGTGGATAGAACAAGAAAGAAATTCTTGAAGCGGTTTGACCTAAGTTTAGAATGGAGAGACTGGGATTGGGATGATAGATAAGCAAATCTCGACTTTGTGATTGATCATACTGATTCTGTTGGGCTGAGAAATGCTGTCGATTTGCAGTTACATATAGGTTCTTTAGAAAATGTTTGATTCCCACAGCTAGAAGCCGATTGCATATCGTCTCATCGCTTCGAAACTTTCGAACCGGTAGTTTCTTTCAGCTAGAAAGATATAAAACTCTTCGAACGATCAATTGATTTGGCTGTAGACAGCATATTAAATAAACAATTGTCACAAAATGTCCAGCTATGGTGTTTCTTGCGCCACTGTTGCATTCAGGCAAGATTATGTCGAAGTCTAATAAACTTATTTAAAGCCAACTTTCGGCAGAGAAAAAATGCATCCTGGGTATTATCACTGGCACATCACTAATGCTCAAATATTGCAAATTAGGTTTATATAGAAAATGCATAACTTTTTAAAAACTGATAACTTAATGGAGTATCATAAATACTGTACGATTATTTTGTAATTCTTATATAGCACTGCCCATTTGGCAGTGTTGGCTAGTTACTTTTTAAAAGTAATCAGTTACAGTAACTAGTTACTGGACTGCAAAAAGTAACCAGTTACTGTAACTGATTACTTTTTTGAAATAGTAACTAGTTACTGATTACAGTTACTTGCTCCAAGTAACTTTAGTTACTTTTAGTTACCGCACACATTTTTTAAAGTTCAACATCGCTGCATTCATCAGTCTATTAGCTTGTATTCAGGAGGCTAATAGATTAATAATATGAATACTAATGCTCCACTGAAATGCCAGATTAAATATGTAGGCCTGGAGGTTTCTATTGGCTTACAGCAGAAGAAGTAGGCTACCTGAAATTATTTCTTGCTAAGTCAATATAAAGTTAAAAATATTAATAAAAAATTAATAGGGTCTACTACAAAATCTTAAAACTCTAGTTAAATATGATAGCTGCAGGTCTTTATATATTGGCTCGCATCAGAAGAAGCATCACAGGATATTCGTCGCAAAGTCTATTTCGTCTTGGTTTCAGGATTTGGCCACCTAAACTAGGCAGCCTTTCAACCGGTGCACTAGGTGCTATTCCGGTATTAAACTTCAGAAAAACTTCTTTAACTAATGGAAATGTGTCTAAAGGTCCACGGATTTGTTCATCTGCTAGGTATTAGTTCCTATTCACTGTAGACAGTAAATGTTTTTCGGGAACGGCAGTTTGCAGAGGCGAAGAAACCTCATATGGAAATTCTTTTGAAGATAGGCCTACTGCCTTTTACAGTGGTTCCATCTTCTGGTTGACAAGCGAGTCATTTCATAATTCAGAAGAGTTGTTGACTTCTCTATCATTCCATCATCAGTAGGCCTAAACCACCTCAGGCGAAATTGTGGCAAAGTCACTGACGCAATGATTAGTCAGCCTCAAAGGATGGACCAAACCGAGTTTGTAACCTGTCCAAAACTGCATTGAGTAACGAAGACGCAAACTTAACCGAGTGCTTTACCGTGGGCAATTTAGTGCGCACAGATAGCAACGTTGGAATAACTGTGCCAAGACGACAGTTTCTGAAAATCTGCATGCAAAATGACTAAAGCTTCAGGTAGCGCATATGTTCCATGTTCACCAAATAAAGGATAAACGATGGCTATCATCGCAATTATTATTCGATGATAGCCTACGTGATGCATCCGTCGCAAACTTAATTTTCAAGTAACGCAAAGTAACTATTTTTATTTAGTTACCGTTACCTCGTAAAAGTAATCAGTTACTGTAACTAATTACTGTTTTGAAAAAGTAACTAGTTACTGTATTAGTTACCAAAAAATAGTAATTAGTTACAGTAACGCGTTACTAGTAACGAGTAACGCACAACACTGCCATTTGGTGTAGTTAATCAGCTTTTTCATTAGGCCACATTATCCTCTTGCTCAAGGCCATCGTAGACGAGAACTAACTATAGGCCTACATGTATCAACCTTCCTTGAAATTCGGTTTTAAGAAATAAAAATATTATTGTGCGCGATATATCTAGCGTCAAATGAAATTGTTTTTGAAACTAACACTCCCTGCTTGTATATTTTACAGTGTCAAAGGCAAATTATTTTCTTAAATCCCTTGAAGCATGTTTAAAGCTAAATAAAAAGAAATTGTCAACTAAGTTGTGATCTATACCTCTGCTTTACGCTAAGCACGTCTCTTCTATTTGCAACGCAACTAAGGTCTATTCATTTAGTAATAATTATGCAAAATTGGAGGTGTCGGTGACGCGTATATGGATCTGTTTTGCATTGTTTTCTCCTTGGCCGATATATATTTAGAAGTAGTCCGTTCGAATGTCAAGACGCATGAAACACGAATTGCAATTACCGTCGCCAGATATTTCAGTTCATACTTTCAATAAAGAAAAGTAGTTGCAACACAAAACCAAGCAGATACCTGCGCCACTACATGCAGACGAGTTAGTTCTTATATCCAGCTACATGGAAATTGATTAGAACTTAGGTTATTAACGGCAATTTGCATCTATGTTTCCATTACTTAGTGCTCTGATAAATCCTATAAAATTACTCTGATATACCTGGTATCCAAGAAAATTGGCGTTCTAAATTAATTTAAGTGAACAATGCTCTAAACGGATTATACACAATTTGTTTTAACTGCAGATATTTCTGTTTTATCTCAGACAACGGCTATGTAGGCCTACTGATTTAAAAGTTTCCTTTCGTCTATTGCCTGGCCGGAGTACGCAGATGGGCGTGTAGCCTATAACCTCGTTCAGTTACGTGCGGAGGCTTGAACTTGCGACATGAATAGACCCGTTTGAATTTATTAGTCTGCAAGAGCAAAGACCGCGTTCCAGTGGGCCCTTGCGTAAAGAGACTTGTAATTGAAGTATAGGAATAAATCTATTTAGTATGTCTATTCAAGTATCCATTACCTTGTTCAATATTTACACATCGGTCGTTGTTATCGCATATCTCTGCTTAAAGTTTGTTCTAAATATTACTATTATATGAGTAATACGTCCCAACTGTGTTCTCCGCCTATTACGAGAGCATAGCTTTAAGCAAGTATTTTAAGCCACGCATTTTCTAGTTCGAACGTTTAATGCATAGATCGTAAATGTAGGCCCTAATTGTAAGTGTAATTTCAAATTAAAATGACACAAGCAAAAATTCTAGGCAGAGACCTGCGGTAAGTCAACAAGTTTGTATATATATGGAACTAAAGTAAATTGAAAGGCAACAAAGCTAGGCTACAGATGGCAGTTTGCTTCTATTTTTAAATTTCTTTACGCTCTGCTAATAAATGGAACGTTAACAAATTGGCGTTTTAAATACAATGAAACAGGCAGTTCTTACAATGACTTCTTTATGATTTAAAAAAATTGGTTTTCATTTAGAAAGCGGCTATTGACTGATTTTAGCTTCGCTCTCTTAATTCAGTGGTCAGAATACAAGAGTGGAGCGTATTATTCAAATAATAAGATGCAGCAGCATTTGCCTCGTTCAGTTACGTACAGAGACCTGCACTTGACGCATGACAGGCAGCTGATAGCTTTGACCAATTCAGATATTGTCAGTTCTAAATTCCTAAAACGCTATTTAAGACCTAAGCGCAGGGTACTGAGTATTCATGAGGAACAGGACATTTACCCGAGGACATATTCTCCCGGACATATTCTTCAAACTAGGACAAATTCCTCCTTTTGCAAAATCAATATGCCCACATTTCCGTTAATATTCGGCAAGATCATTGTTTATTTAATATAAACTGTTTCAAGGTATTAGCGATGTTGGATTGATTAAAACAATTCTTACTTTAATAGAAGTTGGATTGATGAAAATAATTATTTGTTTAAATAGAATTTAGATTGTTAACAGTTATCATCAACATTGGCAAACTGCCTAATTTACCAACATAAACTATAATATACTGATGAAGACTCACAAGGACATTAAGCATGGCTTCAAGAGATATTTTACTTCGGGGAATAATTTTCGTTTTACTTCTATTTCAGTTCGGATGTCCTCAATTTCAGGTATAATTTCAATTACAGGTCTTAAACAATTTAGGTTATGATTCTAATTACAGTTTTTTTTAAATAATTTCAGTTCTCATTTCAGTTCTTGTTTGAAAATAATTTCTGTTACACTTCTTTATTCAGCTATAATTGTTAAATTAAGTCAAGTTCGAACAATTTAATTCAGTCATTACAACGATTTATATAACTATAAGATGCGTTTCTTTAATTTTAAAGAACCCTGTTATTTCCGGTGACTTTTGAATGCGGTTTCTTCGCCCAGCTATTAGAAGTCCTCACATGGAAAGTATTCTTTCTACACAAACTCGATGAGTCAGAGCTGCAAGATCTTCTGCAAGTGAGGTAACTTTGCCGTAGACTTGCCGTCTTTCCATCCAAAAATATGTGTAATGATTCTACTAACCAGGCATTATGAACTTAGACCTAGTTTGCATCATTTCATGAAAGTTTGTATCATTTTCTCGACGATAGTCTTGATAAAGTAACATATTCACAACACTTCTCTCTCTTTGCTGATGTTCCACCGAATTGGTCAACCACGTCACATCTATTTTATTAAGGCATTCCTGCAGCGTTTGTGATTTCTCAGTGGTGACAAACGATGACTCAGAAATGGTCGCATGAAAATTTCGTGTTAGCCCTGTTTTCGGCTTGTCCTTTTCTGAATATATTTTTTAGTATTCTGTGTAGGCTTATAGTCGCTGTAGATAATAATAATATTTATTCTTTAATGAAGCGCCTGACAAACGCACTGCGCGGTACATGTACAATTATGCAATTGAAACAATTCACAAGAACGCAAATGACAGAAGACATAAATCTTAACTACTAACAGAACAGACAGCCTGCAATACACGGCGCTAATAGCAGCCTACAAAGCATGTCCGCCTACGGGACTCGATCTCAGTACCTCTCGCTCTCTATGCCGCTGTGTTATCCAATGCGCTATCGCCCCCCCGTCATGCGAAATCATTTGCTTATCTTTACCTGAAACTGCAGTTCCGCACAAATCTGTTTCGGGGTCCAAAGCATTGCATACAGATTTGTCTAGGACTAGGGCCTGGGTCTATTAAAAAACCATATGTGGGTGGCTTTCTCTCTTCCGTCCAGTGAGCAAAGACCAATTTCTTATGATCAAAAGAGATGCACTTTTCAAAGTAATCTTCTGTACATACAGTCTTGTCGCGAAGTTGAATATTCGGGAGCTGGATAGTATAAAGGATAACACTCTTGCCTGAAGTTTCACGGATCCGGTTCGATTCACGTAAGGCCCTCTGGGATTAGCTCAAGACTTCCTTCCCCTGGTGGCAGCAAAAGTAAAATGAGCTTGCGCCTTACATGGCTGCAACTTTGTTTATGATTTTCTGTTTGATTTATGTTCTCTGTGATTTGTGTTCTTGTGAATTGTTTAATCGTCATAGCATGTACAGCACAGCGTTTAATTAAAGAAAACATATTATTATTATATATTAGTATAAACTTACATAGAAGACTTATGTTCTCTGATTTATGTTCTCTGTGATTTGTGTTCTTGTGAATTGTTTAATCGTCATAGCATGTACATGTACAGCACAGCGTTTAATTAAAGAAAACATATTATTATTATATATTATTATAAACTTACATAGAAGAGTTCAAATGAAAGTAACCATAATAAACTAAATATAGAGGCACGTGCTAGGTCACAGACCCTAAAATTTCAAGAGTCAAAAAGAACATGTCCGTCTTTTATAAGTAAACCAAACTGCAGCAAAAAAACTAGCAACTAAATTTTCCATTTTTTAAATTAATTTCCGTTCGAAAATTAATGTTCGTTTTAATTCTAATTTTCATTCAGTATGTTTAATTTTCGTTTTATTTTAATTTTCGTTCTTAAAATAATTTCAGTTAACGTTACAGTTATACTTAACTGAAATCAATATTTTCAGTTCTAATTTTAGGGCCTACTTAACGCTAACGAAAATAACACTGGTTGCTTCAGGTGGTAATGATGGTTCATAGTACTCTGTTTTGGTTTAAGGGATGGCTATGTAAATATGTAGGCCTACATTGCACGATTGCACCTGTCGTCGGAATAAACTAGGCGTCCGACAAGATATAATTATTGTTAAGTCCGTTAGTAAATATAAACGAAAGAAGTCGCTGTCATTGTGCAATGTGCTATTCACAATTATTCTGGATGAATGGATCATTATGGTTATTCGCAGTGATGGGCAGAATACTTTTCAAAAGTATTTTGAAAATGCAAAATAAAATACTTTTCAAAAGTATTTTGAAAATACTTTTACAAAGTACTTTTCAAAAGTATTTTGAAAGTACAAAATAAAATAGTATTTTGAAAATACTTTTCAAAATAGTTTTTCAAAATACTTTTGAGAAATCAACATTTTGAACTTTTATCACAATTTGCTATTGTGTGCATTTACGTTGCATTAGTGTACTTCACAGTGGTCAATAGTTTCTTTTGACTTGAAGCATTGATGAAATTGTAATTTGTAACTTCTGTTGCGCCAGTGCCTAATGCACAAGGCATCAACCGATGGCACACCAAGGCCAAGCCGTAATCAAGTCTGTATCCAGAATATCAGTCCTTTAGACCGAGAAGCAGTTTATGATGGATGAGCAATTTTAAGGCGATAAGTTTTAATCTGAGAATAAAATGACACAAGCGACCCAGCCGAGTGCACAGACACAGGGAGAGACACAGAGAGAGTTCCAAAAGTAGGTCCAGCAACCGAAAGGGTTCGTTCACCAAGAACAGTTCTCGATTTAGGTATGACCAGACAGTGATAATTAATTCCCTCATTCCCTCATTCCGATGACCTTGTTGAATAATGATAAGCTGGGAAATAAGATGATTTTAAGTATTGTGGTTGGCCAGAGTACACAGTTTTATAAACTATGAGCCCGAATTTGAAAATAATTCTTTGCTAAACAGGATGCCAATTAAAGCACAGAGATCATACGTTCGTATTTGGATGTTATAGTTATGATTCTAGCCAAAGAGTTCTGAACACTCTACAGCATCAGCACGTTTGACTTATTGATACCAGCAAGAAGCGAGATGCAGTAATCTAGACAAATGGAAAACAATGTATATTTCAGAGATATCCTAACATATATGTGCACATGATGCCTAGTTCTGTGTATGTAACCAATGAACATATATGATGACTTACATATCCTGTTTACCTGGCCAGTGAGAGACATGGTAGAATTGAAAACAAAGCCCTAAGTTAAGAAACACGGCTGCCAGCTCAACAATTGAGACACCCAGTTTCAATGACTTAAGCCAATCAAAGTGTAAAAGTATTTTGGAAAAGTATTTTGAAAAAGTATTTTGAATTCTCCAAAATACTTTTTCAAACTATTTTGAAAATACTTTTGCAAAATACTTTTCAAAAGTATTTGAAAAAACAAAATAAAATAGTATTTTCTATTTTGAAAATAGAAATCTACTTTCAAAATACTTTGGTGCCCATCACTGGTTATTCGTCTATCTAAGTCAGAATGCGTCATTCGTCCATCGTCCGCGATTTTATCTGTTCATATCTGCGGGCCGACCTGCCACGTTTCGTGGGATCGTTACCATAATCCAAATTGTAGATTGGTAGAGTGCTAACCTAAACCTAAGAGTATGGCACTCGTTTATTCATGAGCGCTGACCAGCTTATTCATGAGCACTGACCAGCTCATGTATGCGCACTGGGTTAGGGTTAGGTTTCTTAGACCGATAAATGCGGGCCTTTAGCTGCCGTTTCGTGGTCAGGGAGGTTTGGGTTTAGCCGTTGACGAGTATAGACGAGTAGAAGTTATTAGGGGCCTTTAATTCACCTTTATTATTATTATTATTATTATTATTATTATTATTATTATTATTATTATTATTATTATTATTATTAATAAATCGAATGTAGCAGCTGGGGTGCGGCCTTTTACTTCACCTTGGTGCGGTTTTTTTACTTAACCTGGTGCGGGCTTTTTACTTCACCTAACGACGCCCCGAGGCTTGCACGCACCACCGGTATTTTATACCTAATGGCGCCACGAAACCTAGGGCAGCTGTCTGGCATAATAGACCCAACACAGCTAACCAGTCTGTATTTTAAAAGGGCACTCTGCAGTTTGGACCAAACGCATGGTTACCAGCACTCTAAATTTTTTTAACATTCATGTGAGATATTGAATTAAACAAATAAATTCATAAACATATACAAAGTTTACAATGTGTGGAGAAAATACATGTAAGTGGCTTGTTCTCGGTAAAACAACTCTTTGTTGTCGTAGATGTATTGGAAAGTATTGTTTTGCCCATTTAGCGCGACTTCGCAATGGTGGTGGAACGAGACCATATTCTGAGTGTGGAAAAGGCGTTAGGACATTAGACATTAATATCGCTGTGTGAGGGGTGTGGTTATTACAATGCCAAGTTAAGACAGCGGCGCGGTGGGCTCCAGCGTGAATTTAGAGAAGAGTGGAAGCGGCTGTCATCGATTTCCGTTGAATAATCGGGTTTGAAATACCAATTGAAGAAAGGATTAAGTTAAGGTATTATGATAATAGGGTAAAATATTCAATTAGAGAAATGCGCGCGTTGTAAACATACAGAACCATGGACGGACTAAACCAATGCAAGTTTCTCGTTCTGGGTAAAGTGGTCAATTGCTCTCGCATCTGCGCTGTAGATTATTGTGCAATACATAAAAGACTGCTAAAAGGAGGTGGTAAAAGGAATCATTGTACTAAATGCGGAAAAGGTGTAAAGACACCGATCGGAGTGTGTATGGACTGCGGGTTTCATGTTGAAAAGGCAAGATGGGTGTACGCCAAAGTCAAAGCATTTCGTGCTGAGTGGAGGCGTTTATCATCACTATTGATCGAAGATGAGGAGAAAAATAACACCCAATTAGAGAAACGATCTGATTAGGAATATCGAGCTCAATTAGAGAAGAGTGGAAGCGGCTGGCATCAATTTCCGTTGAATAATCGGGTTTGAAATACCAACTGAAGAAAGGAATAGGTTGAGATATATTATAAATAAAGTTCTATCTAGCGCATCATTGTCCATGGATGAGTACATTGAGCAGCTGCTAGCTGAGTCTGACCGGCCTCCAGCTCTCCGGAAGATTATACGGAACATTCTTGATGAGCCAATCCCAGAAGCAGCCAAACGGCGCTAGCCTTGTTGAAACCACTGCTTCCGAAGCCAGTTCCTCCAATGCGAAAACAAAGAGGTGTAAAACGCAAAGCCCTACTGGCAGAGTTTGACCCCCTGTTATTTAAGAAGGATAAAGGCGGGCCAATACCACCTCTTCTACTACAGAAAGTTTTCGCCAACAAGTTTTTGAGAGATTACCGCACAGTGGTACCTCTTGATCATGGATTAGAGAGCGATCCACTATCGTACTTGAGTGCAATGGAACCTAGAATTAAGACCCTTATAAACGAAGACCTAACTAGACATGGTGGTATAAAATACTCAGCAATGCTGACAGTTGAATTTGAAAAGTTAGGGCCCAAAACAGACAACACTATTAAAACGACCGCTTATTTCAGGACAAAGGCACATGAAGTTCTCAATACTGGTGAAACTAGTAAGTCCCTGCAGGCGATAAAGGCTAACATTTAAAAACATCTAGCGGGTTTACCATAGAGGGGTCCGGTTGGAGGGTGAAGCGAGTTGTAGCACTGGACATTGGTACCGCGAGATATAAACCATTTCGAGGTAAAAGTTACTTCCCAACGCTTGAATACATACCTCCTCGGACAGTCATGAACGTGAAGAATGACGACAACCGATGTTTTGAGTGGGCGATTTTATCAGCATTGTATCCAGCAAAGCAAAACCAACATCGTCCAAGTAAATATTGTGCCAACCTCAAAAAACAGGATTTCATTGGAATCAAATTTCCGGTAAAGGTAACCGACATTGACAAATTTAAAAGACAGACTCTAGCGGTATCGGTAAGCGTGTTCGGATGGGATCGCGATTTGTATACGATCCGTGTATCAAACCACCTATCACTTACTCATCACAATGTTGACTGTGAACTAATGTTTTGCATACATAATGAGCACAGGTGTTCTTTAGGTTGATATATATATATAATGTGTATCGATTGTTAAGCGTTTTAGTCTTAGGCCTTAGTTGCGCTGTCGGCTCGGCGGCGTTTGGCCTAAAGTAGCCTAAACTTTGGCTGACGATAGATTCTCTACACGTGCAGTTAGCGCGCCAAACTTAGAAATTGCTGATGAAAGTGAATTTGAACTATACAGTGTAGTAG
>JACEVL010003422.1:0-14180 GCA_020284085.1 Aporrectodea caliginosa
AGCAGCAGCACCCTTCAACAGATCTTTGCCCAAATTTAATTGCCATCTGTTTACGCCCGAGGCAGTCGTTTGACCTTTGAACTGTACCTAAAGATTTTATGCTTATAATGTGATATGGAATTTATGCCAGAACCCGTATAGGGGTAATTTATGCCAGAACCCGTATAGGGGTAATTTATGCCAGAACCCGTATAGGGGAAATTTATGCCAGAACCCGTATAGGGGAAATTTATGCCAGAACCCATATACTATTCCCTACTATCAATTAACGCATAAATCCATTAAGTCATTCCGACAATTTGTATAGCGCCCCTTCAAGGCGCCTACCCAGAGGCGCAAAGTATGTATGTTAAACACGGTCGGCGTTGGTAATGGGTCCAAGTTATTACAGGATTAGAATTTAACTGTTTGGCAGCCATGCAAGGCGCCCATCGCGTCCTACTGCTCACGGTACTACCAAAGCCATCTGGAGAATGAAAGGCTGAGTCGACCTTTGGGAGGTTAGCGGGCCGGCGTTGCTAATGGCTATTTAGATAGGAACTGAGGAACCTCCTTATATATATTTGCGACCTGTCACCTTGATTTGGTTTGTAGATGAAAAGAAATTGATGGATTGATTGTACTTGCTTTTAATTGACTCGTGTGGTTGCACGCCGGTTCAGAAAAATATTAAACAGATTATTCGTAACGAGAAAACTCCACTATTATAGGCCTAAGTCAAAAAGTACAGTGAAACAAAACAAGGACAGATACCAAGGAGCTTAGCCAGACTTAAATTCAAGAGGAGGCAACCTCACAGACCACTGTCATTTATTGGGGTAATTGGTTAATAGAAGTTCCAGCATATAAAGAAAGCAAGAGGAGGCAACTGCCTCCTCTCGTGCCTCCATGTAGCTACGCCGAATATGCAGATACCTGTTCGGGATAGTTTTTGTGTATGACCCGCCTGTATCTGCTGAAATGATAAAAAAAACAGAGTGTCTGGAATGGCTATACTTAATTTATGTCGGGCGTGGGTTTAACGAAGGACCCTCTGAATGCCACAGCGTTAAAGCGCCGTACCGTAATTGAGATCCGCTAAGTTCGGTAGGCCCCTTAGCTTAGTGGCGACCCAGGTCCGAAATAAAATTGAGGCCGGCGTTGGTAATGGGTCCAAGTTATTACAGGAGTCGAATTTAACTGTTTGGCAGCCTTGCAAGGCGCCCATCGGGTCCCACTGCTCACTGTACCAAAGCCATCTTGAGAATGAAAGGCTGAGTCGACCTTTGGGTGGGTTGCGGGAAGCGATCCCGCGTCCATGCTGATCTTCTGCTCTTCGTACCAGAGTGTTGCCATCACCCTAAAGCGGCCTAAACCCCTCCTCGGTATTCCTTCGGTACGCGACTTTTTGGCGCCGGCCGTTTTGGCGCCGGTATCACGAAATAGAGTATCCGTCCTAGGACTATCCGGGGGATGTACGAATTTATCCCCCGGATGGAATAAACCGGTTTAGAGTATCCGGGGAGATAAACCATTCTATCCCCCATCGGTATACGCATCACGATAGCCTCGGCGAAAATCCAGTCAAAATCACCAAAAACGAAGCAAATTGATTTCAGGTCGACTTACAAACTAAAGATACGCAATTTAAAAATGTTATGTGTACAATAAATCCAAGCAGTACGACTGAATACACTCAGAAACCGCCAAAAATGCAAATTAAACCAAATACTCCATTTCGCAAAGGGGGATACTCATGTATGGGGGATACTCTATTTCGTGACACCGGCCGTTTAGGCGCTATCGTTTGGATCGACGATATGGCTTGATTACGAGTGACACTAAACCTACCGTAATGAAACCGACAGGAATGGAAGCTGGATTGATGACAGTAATCATGGACATTGGAAGATTGCCTTCTTACGAAAGAATAAAATTTACAGCATTAATAAGATGGTATTAATTTACCAAATTCTATTTTCATTAATCCAGCTCATCTCAAATAATTGGCTATGTTACTGATATTTCTTTCCATAAAAAAATTAACATTATTTACTACATCTATTAGGGGCCGTCCATAAAGTACGTCACGCTATTTTAGACCATTTTTACCCCCCTCCCCCCTGTCACAAACTGTCACAAATCTCGGACCCCCCCTAAAGTACGTCACACTTTCGAAAATTTTTTTGTAATTAACACCTATACATAAAACAAGGCTTCGCAACAGCATACTAGCGCTCCTAGCGAGAGGAATCGTGAACAACACATTCAGGAGATATGCATTTCATGCTATTTTGACATAAAACTAATTAAAATGTATCAGAAAATTTTTGAAAATTATTTTTTAAAGCTATTAAATTCTACTAAAAAATAAAAAATAAATTATAAATAAAATTTAAAAATAAATGTGTGACGTCACACATGGCCTGACCCCCTCCCCTGTCACAAACTGTCACACTTTCTTACACCCCTCCCCCGGAGCGTGACGTACTTTATGGACGGCCCCTTAGCGCCAAAACGTCCGGCGCCAAAACGGCGGCGACAAAACGTCCTGCTTCGCTATATTCCTTCGTGTTGCCGAATCGTTTACGAAAACTCCTGTGAAGCATTTCAATTCCCTCTTAATTTAGTAAGCCTATAATTGGAACTGTAGAAGATAGACGTTTATCATCGAAATTAGCAGAGGTCAACGAATTTGGCCGTTCAGAACATTATACCATTGAACCGGGTTAAAGCATTCGGCTTCTAACAGTTGCGGTTCGTTTCCTTCTAATGTTTAGATCCCAGAAGAGTTTATTTTAGCCTACCTTGTGTTAAAAGCCAGCCAGTGGGATGTAATAGCTACTGTAGAAATCTAAAGTCGAGCTTTTCGGCCGAGCGTTTCGTAAAGGGCTTCTAAATACGCAAGTCTAGGCCTACTCAGCCATGTTAGCCATATAGGTTTTAGAACAAAGCATTTGACGTCATGAATACTTTTTCTTTTGAACCGTGACGTCATAAAATTAATAGGAAGACTTTCTTGAATTCAGTAAGTATGCACGTAAGCCCTATTTTTATATATTCGTTTAATAGGAAAACCAGTTGACACACCGCAACTGCATGGGAACAGTAAAAGCGGACTACAACTGAACTTAAAAGCGTCGTTTTTGGCTTAAAGATTTTACTGATTGTCGATATAGTATTCTAAGGATAAAATTACGCTCATTCTTTGTTGGCAGAGTAAACTCATAATAATAGTTTTCGTTTATTCAAACAATCCGGTTGACACACCGCAACCGGTTACCGTGTACAGTTATGCAATTGAAACTTAACTACTAACAGAACAGACAGCCTGCAAACACAAAGCACATTCGCCCAACGGGGGCTCGAACTCGGTACCTCTCGGTCGCTGTGCCAGATGTTATCCAATGCGCCACGGCCCCCTCAAAGGAAGGCTGTAATTGAGGTGGTGTGTCAGCGTAGGAAACAATTAGCTGAGAAGCCCTATATGATAGGAACTTTTACGCCCTAACTGCATTAAAAATAAATTAAATTATGAGGTCCTTGTAATCCCTCAGTTGATTTCTAATATTAGGGATAGCATTAATTATTCTCGTCAATAAGCCGGTGCCCTGCGCTTGGCTTTCGAGTGGCGCTTTAGAAGTCTGGAGATTACAGTAACTGTTAAGAACCTGACCGACAACAGCGATGCCTATTATAATATTATATGCTGGACCGTGGAAGTTCGGACTTCGAACCAGGGAACAACTGGGGTTACTTCGTAGAGCTGAACCGAGATATCCATGGCCAAGACTGGATTAGAACGAGTTAACGATGACGTTTTTTGTTATTGATGGTAGTGAGGACTGAGGAAGAGGAGGAGAAGGAGGAGGAGGAAGAGGAGGAGGAAGAGGAGTAGAAGGAGGAGGAAGAGTAGGGAGAAGGGTGATTATAAGGAGGAGGAGAAGGAGGAGCGTGAGAAGGAGCAGAAGGAGGATAGTGATAGTAGGAGGAAGAGGAGGAGCATGAGCAGGTGTGAAGGAGGTATGAGGTAGGAGGAGGAGGAGAATCAGAGGTAGGAGCCGAGGAGCAGAAGGAGGAGTGGTAATAGTAGGAGGAGGAGTATAAGAGAAGGAGGATTATGAGAAGGAGTTGGAGGAGAAGGAGAAGAAAAAGAAGGAGTAGGAGAAGAAGGAAGAGGAGGATGAGAAGGAGGAGGAGGTAAGGGAGGAGGAAGAGGAGGAGGAAGAAGAGGAGGAGGAGGAAGAGAATGAGGAGGAAGAGGAGGAAGAGGAGGAGAAAAGGAGGAAGAGGAGGAGGAAGTGGAGGAGGAGGAAGAAGAGGAGGAAGAGGAGGGGAGAAGGAGGGAAGTGGATTAGGAAGTGGAGGAGGAGGAGGAAGAGGAGGAGGAAGAGGAGGGGAGAAGGAGGAAGAGGAGGAGGAAGAGGAGGAGGAGGAAGTGGAGGAGCAGGAGGAGGAAGAAGAGGAGGAATAGGAATAGGAGGAGTAGAAATATATATTTTGATGATTGTGTCGTCATTTTATGAGTTATAATTATTATGTCCTTGCCACGTCATCCTCAAATTGCGTAGATCAAAAGACTGACGTTTTTTTAATCAGAGTTACGTCATTAATAAAATACGCCATCAACAGTTGTAACTTAATTCCTGATAGCTACGTCATCCAAGATGTTACGTCATGCTACAGACGTGTATCATTCAACAAATTCCGTCTTTCTGAAGCTTTGTAAAGAAAGGTCAAAAGTTCAAAACTATACAATTATAACCTGCTTTAGAATAAAATTTCACTCGGAAAGATACATGTAGATGTCTGCATGACAAATCTTAGGAAATCAGGTCGACCTTAGACGGACGAACGGACGGATGGATGGAAGGACGGTGATTGATATATAAGAACTGACGGACAGATGGACGGTGGGATAAAATGAACCGTATATATAATTATAGACGTATTATTTAAGTAGAGCTTTACTCTACGCTACCGCTTTGCGAATCGTTCGGTGACAAGTTGTCTTACCTCTCCTCACTCTGAACGATCGTAATTAACAACGGCATTACATGTGTTGAGCGCTTCTGGGAGACTCTATGTGGCGCTTCATAAATGTCTTGTTACATTACATTAGCGTAATAATCCGTCGTCCTTATGCTCGGAACTAGAGGTCTGCGGGTAGAGCATTTTTGCTACCCGACCCGTACCCGTAACACAGGACTGCTACCCGTACCCGTACCCGACCCGTACACGAAATTACTACCCAACCCGACCCGTACCCGCGGGTATACCCGTACCCGTACTGTACCCGCCAATTAATAATAGGACTTCCCATAATATCAGTCCCTACCAGCTAGTCCAATGGTCTTACAAAGCATGTGGTAGTAATAATAATAGTCTGACGATCATGGTGATGATTACAGTAATAGTAATAATAATATAAATATAAATACACGGTGATTCAATAAAAAGTAAGCCAAACTTTATAAACATATATTAAAACTTGAACTATATTTTATTAATAATATTTTCAAAATTAAAATATGCACAGACTTACTTTTTTATTTTATTGACTTCCGGTTTATATTTCCTACTCAAAAAAGCAGACGATAACACGATAGAAAACATAAACAAGAAACTAGCAATTTCCGAAAAAATGCCTTTAGTAAAGAAGATTTACACATGATAAAAGGTTTGAGCATCCAAGAATTACAGCAGCCGTCAATTTCTACCAAAGTTTCCAGAAAAAACATTGGATTAGATAAATTGCTTCGAAAAATTAGCGTTACAGGGTCAGTCGACCGCGTCATTGGTAGTGGCAGACGAAGGTCAGCGCGCACTGAAGAAAACGTTGCCCTTGTCGACGATGCTGTTGCCCAATGGCGCCAGCGCCTCCAGGCTTGCGTGCAAGCAAAAGGAGGACATTTTGAACATCTTCTTTAATTAAACAATCAAACCATACTACTGAGAGTTTCTTCACAAAAATATTAAATACTGTGTTCATGTTAGAAGTACTTATATGAAATATAAAGTTTGGCTTACTTTTTATTGAATCACCGTGTATAAATAATAATAATAATAATAATAATAATAATAATAATAATAATAAATAATAATAATAATAATAATAATAATAATAATAATAATATAATATTATATTATATTATAATATTATAATAATAATAATAATAATAATAATAATAATAATAATAATAATAATAATAATAATAATAATAATAATAATAACTTGTTTCGGGGGACCCGCAGGAGACAGCACGCCTCTTTCAGCGTCTTTCAATTATTTGCACACAACGATTCAGCTTTTCGTTGCACGTTTACACATTTGACCGGTGAAGATGACCTTTAACTCCAGAACGACAAAGCATATCTGATAGTTTCTTTGAGTCTGAAGGATTACACTTACCTAGGCCGATTAAAAAATAATAATAAAAATATTCAGCGAGCCATAGCACGGTAGTTTGGAACAAAATACCGCTATTTGAATAGTTTATTTCTCAGAGGGAAAGGGGTGACAGTCTGACAGACTTGGTGTTTCAACTATTCCTAGCCTCAACTACTGTAACTGCATCAACCTGTTTTGAAAGAAAACACGGCTGCTGAACTGCCAGGGTCGGCGTCAGCGACCTCTGACCCCGATTGTCGGGCCTGAAACTCTGAGATGAGATGATATGTAAAACACTACGATTGGATTGTGCTAATTGAAACAAGCCATTTTGTAACTTTAAATTGAGCATCTATAAATGAATGTCAAGATCACTAAGGCGCACGGACATAGGTCAAAACAAGAATATGGTACTTAGACTGGATACCGCCATTATGATAAGTCTTTGAAGGTGCAAGACTCAAAATTACATGTAACGCGAAAACTTCAGTTCGGTACGGGTAAAACCGGGTATACCCGTACCCGTAATGCTCCTACCCGTACCCGACCCGACCCGTAAAATGTCTACCCGACCCGTACCTGACCTGCGGGTACGGGTCGGGTACGGGTAAACCCGCGGGTACGGGTATACCCGCAGACCCCTACTCGGAACGTGACCGCCAGGTGAACAGCAGTTAGATAGAGATCTAGACTTTCGAAAGTCAATGAGTAATACTGAGTTTTGAGGCGTTTTGAAAGGCGGAGAAGATAGGGCATCGAACTGGCTGGAACCAGTGCAGAGATATTCGTTTTATTTTCTGACAGGTTGACAGACCGCAACCATTTACAATAGAAATATGTTAAATAATGAAATAAAAAAACAAAAAAAAATCAGACAGGTGTGCAGTCAGACCTAGGGCCATTTTTGATCCCAATAGCTCAGGAACCAGTTGCCTCAGTCCCTCAGGACTAACCTTTTCTCTATTTCTTTTGACCAGTTCCGCCAGCGCCTGAAAACCTCTCTTTACCAGTGAAGACACTGGCCCGGGTCGGGAGCGCCTCTGTTTCTGAGTGGCGCTATATAAATGCTCGATTACGATTACGATTACGAACAGACATTGGTATAGGAATATCCATTTCTTGGAACTGCATGGGACAGCAACTTGGAGTACACGAGAGCCCATTGCAGCGCTACTACATTGAAGCTCAAGCAAACGACCCATTCGATAAGATCGCAGACTGCCCGGGGAGGGATGTTCAGAGAAACTAGCGGCTGAAGGCGGGTAGATGTGTTCGTTCTGAGGGTTTTAACTGGTAAGACAAGCCAGTTGTATTGCATTGTATTGTATCTATCAATTTATATAGCGCCTCTCGCAGTGCACACCAATCAGTTGAAATCTTATTCTCAGATCAGCAGATAGCCTAGCCTATGCAGTAGAGAGTGACGCGGGGAGACAATCTCGTCCCCACCCCGCCACGCAGCAAGTAAGTCTTCCCATCCCCGCCCCAAGTCCTGACTATTTCTGACTAGTAGGCTTCAGGAAATAAAAAATCTCCTTATCAGTTCTCAAGTTCTTAACATCACCCGGGTTTATTGACGGCTCATTCCCCATTACCGCGGTATTACCGCGAGAGTAAACCCCATTACCGCGGTCTTACCGCAATTGTCCCCATTACCGCGGTATTACCGCTAAAGTCCCCATTACCGCGGTATTACCGCAATAGTCGCCATTACCGCGGTATTACCGCAATTGTTGTCCCCATTACCGCGGGATTTACCGCGACTTTCCCGCGGGGAATTTTCCCATGTCACTCTCTACTCTGCAGCTTAGGGAGCTGATGGTTGAGCAGTATCAAATTTGCGCTCTAGAAATCATCGTATTATTACTATAATTATTTTTAGAATATTAAACGTCTTAAAGTGCACATCGATGCTGTAACCATGACGACGTTAGTCTCACCGCATGATTGAAAACATGGCTTCTAGATAGGAGACTGTTCCTATGGTTACTATTGTTCCCGCGCGGATGTTGTCAAGCTTAAAGTAGAAGGTGCTTTAGCCAGTGAGAAGCTGCTTTGCTTATCCTAGATAGAATACGCATAGGCCTATATATTATATATAGGTCCAGTTCCAGGTACCTTGACGAACTGGAGACAGTTTCCCAAAAAATTCTATGCGTCAGTGAATGCTGGCGTATTCATCTTCCTTGTCATGTATTCAATCCAATAAATCTCAATGAAAAGAGCGGACACGTTGAAGAATAGCCAAGGAGTGAAACAGGGCAATCGACACCTACTGAATACGAGTATAAACGTACTGAATCCATAGGTCGGGGTGAACTAGTGGAGGCGATTTGGGATGCTCGTTTAACGATGATATAAGAGTGGCTATCTTTAGATGAAAAGCGGTTCTACAAATTATATTTCCTCACTACGGTCTATAGGAGTTTTCCAATGTAAGACGAAAGAACTTCTTGTTCTATCCATGCTTTCTATCTTTTCAGTTTAATTCTGTGAGATTGTATATATCATTTCAGTTCATTATTCTGAATTTCCATGTCTTCTTATTCAATCTGTCTTGTCTGATTGCGAATGATAGATTTCTTCCGCCCGCATATATTACGAATATATATATATATATAATATATATATATCTATATATATATATTGTTGGGAGTGGCCTTCAGCCATCGCCATTCCGCCATTATCATCATCACACGTGCACGTGCACTTACTAACCTTAGTTAAGCCGTACCCCGTTTTCTTAGAATATAAATAGAGGAGTATATAAATAGAGGAGTCTTCGGTAAATCAGGGAAACCCGAGTTTAGTTAAGTAGATTTGTTCGTGCACCCTCGTGTGCCACTCTTGTAAACCCATTGTGGGTCGTTTGACAGTAGACCCTTTGTGGTTACTCCTGTTATTGCGGTTCTCCATGTTTGTGCGTCTTTGACTACGAATTGACAGCTACTGTATCGTGACGGACGTGTCTTGTTGAAGAGTCCAGCTGTGTGTCGTCCTTGGGACTGTTATGTGTAAGTTTGTTCCAATTTATGTACATATTGTAAATTGAGTTTTATCAATATTGCGTACGTAGTCTGTTGTTCATTCTAAAACCCTTTTCTTGCTTTCTGTTCGCCTTTAGACAACTAATCAACAATATATATATATATATATATATATATATATATATATATATATATATATATCAGTTAATCATATATATAAGGAGAGTTACTATATAGGAAAAGTAAGAGCATTTATTGTTGCAACATGTTAAAACTGTTTTGGAATTAATTAAAGAAGCTATATTCGGTGCGGAACTGGCTTCTGGAGCGAAGTGAATGATTGCGGTTACTGGATGGATGGGTGGATGGGTGGATGGATGGATCATAGAACGAGTATGCGCATATTACGAATATTAAGATTTTTTTAGAAATTTACGAATATTGACGAATATTAAAATGGCCAACGAATATTAATTTTTTAAGTTCCTCAAATTCTTAATTCTTCCAAATCTGGAATTAATTGGTCAAAATTCAGTGCTAAAAACTAGGCGTTAGAACAAGAACAGTTACATGTTACAGATACGCATCCAATAATAGCCTAATTATGATCACTGACTTCACATAGTTTATTGGTCGGCGTTTTAACAGCTCTAGTTCCTCAAGGGTAGGGCAAAATTTGGCTAAGAGTACCAGTTTACGTACCACAACACTCGGTATAGTGCCGCACAACCACTGCACATGTTCTTAATTAGTAGTCTTAAATAAGTTCGTAAACAAAAGGAAAACAGTGACGTCTTCAACGAATATTCACGAATATTTACGAATATTAAAGCCTGAAGTCACGAATTCTCGTTCTAAGGGATGGATGGAGTGGAGTACCTAGTAAAGTGTACATGAGTGTCAGAGACGTGCTGGAGGAAATTTCGAAACATTGGATGGAGGATTCCATGATCGTAGATGCATAGAAGTAGAGGAACCTCCTCCTCGCTCCCTCCTTCTCCTCCTCCTCCTTCTTCTCCTCCTTTTTTCCTTCCTCCTCCGTTCCTCCTCCTCCTCCTCCTCCTCCTTTTCATTCTCCTCCTTCTCCTTCTCCTCCTTCTCCGTCTCCTCCTTCTTCTCCTTCTCCTCCTCCCCTTCTGCTCCTCCTCTTCTTCCTTCTCCCTCCTCCTTCTCCTCCCTCCTCCTTGTCCTCCTTCTCCTCCTTCTGCTCCTCCTTCTCTCCTCTCCTTCTTCTCCTCCTCCTTCTTCCTCCTCCCTCCTTTTCCTTCTCCACCTCCTCCTTTCTCCTCCTTCTCCTCTTCCTCCTCCTTCTTCTCCTCCTTCTCCTCCTCCTCCTCCTTCTCCTCCTCCTCCTCCTCCTCCTCCTCCTCCTCCTTATTCTCCTTCTCCTCCTCCTTCTCCTTCTCCTTCTCCTTCTCCTTCTCCTTCTCCTTCCTTCTCCTCCTCCTCCTTCTCCTTCTCCTTCTCCTTCTCCTCCTCCTCCTCCTCCTCCTCCTTCTTCTTCTCCTTCTCCTTCTCCTCTCCTCCTTCTCCTCCTCCTCTCTCCTCCCTCCTCTATCCTCCCTTCTCCTTTTCTCTCCTTTCCTCCTCCTCTCACTCCCCTTCTCCTTTTCTCCTCCTCCCTCCTCCTCCTGCTCCCCCCTGCTCCTCCTCCCTCCTCCTCCTCCTCCTCCTCCTCCCCCTCCTCCTCCTCCTCCTGCTCCCTTTGCTCCTCCTCCCCCTCCTCCTCCTCCTCCTCCTGCTCCTCCCTCCTCCTCAACCTCCTCCTCCTCCTCCTCCTCTACTCCCTCCTCCTCCTCCTCCTCCTCCTCTCCTTCTCCTCCTCCCCCCCTCACTCAACTGGGATCCGGACTCTTCGCATACACAAAAGACCTGCAGTTGAAAACGCGCGCTCTGCCGCTACAAGTGTCGGAGGGATCGAGAGAATTCTGGCCTCCCCCTGCAGACCACTCTTTTAGGACAATCCCCTCGACGCAGTGCTCGTGAATAAGCTGGTGCCCTGCGCTTGGGTTTCCGGTGGCGCTTTAGAAGTTTGGAGTTTGCGATTACGATTACGAGAAGATACGAGTAGTCGAGCAATTGCCGACAGTAGACAGCATCCGCTTCAGGAGCTGTTTCACATAAAAACAGATGAAGTTACATGATTGTAGTTAATAACTTTTGACAATCCGGCTTACGGCTTGAAATGTCCGACGTCACGAAGGTTCTAACCATATCTAATAATAATAATTAGGGGTGGGCAACGATTAAAAATTTTAATCGAAATTAATATCACGATTAACATTTTTAATGTCGCGATTAATTTTTAATCGCATGTCACAATAGATAACAAGTACAACTACTCTACCGACTCTGAGTAGTTACGGTGAATATGCGCTATTTAAACGCGTGCAGTCAATAAACCGTAGAGATTTAATATATAAATATATCACTAGAGGTTTTATCTTCTATCTATGTTTGAAGCCGCCGATTCAACACGGCCTTGACCCTGTGGCCGCTCAAAATGGCAGAAACAATCGAAGTTAAATTGTGTACTGTTATTAAAGCCAGAAAACAAGGCCGGCTGGAACGATATCTCATCGATAAGTTGTTATTTTTGTGTCTGTTATACTTTTTGCAAGTCGTAAGCTTCGAAAAGAGATTATGGGGCCTCGCTTATGCTTGACTGCGTCCATGAATTTCAACCAATCAAAACGCGACATTTCAATTTCCATTAACTGCCGAACCCTCGGTAAGTTATTATATATATGTATATATATATATATATATATATATCTATATATTGTGGCTTCTATCTGATTGCGAAGGGAATATACGTCATGCTCTCTCTAGCCTCTTTTCAAACCCGTCAAACCCGGGTTTCATTCGCGTTCAAACCAGAGTACCACAAACCCGGGGTTTGCATTCCTAACTGTGGCAATCGACCCATCTCTTCAGAATAAGTTACCACATGAAAGCGCTCAGAGGAGGTGTTGGAGGAGGAGGAGGAAGTGGAGGAGGAAGAGGTGGAACAGGAAGTGGAGGAGGAGGAGGAAGTGGAGAAGCAGGAGAATGAAGAATTGGAGGAGAAAGCGAAGGAAGAGGAGAAATGGAGGTTGAGGAGGAATAAAGAGGAAGAGGTGAAGGAAGAGGTTGAGGGAGTAGTGGGGAGGAGGAAGTGTAGCCGCGTTCATCGCTCTGCCCATAGCAGTTATCAGCTCAGCCGACTGACTGAGAGGTGGCCATTTAAACTGGCACCCAATACACGTGGGTCACCTTATAGCCTGCCTTGTGCCGAGAGGGTCATGCCACTATAATATAATTATTATTGGGGAACTTACTCTCCACTTGGCCTCTTCACCCTTCAACTGTATGGTTGTATTATCATATGGCAGCCATTTCAATCGTCTGTTTCGCTCTGTGTCTTTCTCACTGCTTCTATATATATATATATACGTAAATATTTTGCCCGTGACAACTGTGTGTGTGTTCGTATGCGCGCGCTTGTGTGTGTGTGGTGCATGGTTCTATGATACGTTTAACACATGCCACCAATAATAATTATTCAACGACCCTCCGACTAACATTATATATATATACGGCCACCGTCGGCCGAGGCAGAACGACAGGCGCCCTCTGCAGGTGACTGTTGCCAAGCAACTTCGTCACCATCAGCCATCAATCCATCCATCAATTCATCCATCCATCCATTCAACAATTCATTCATTCATTCATACACCCATTAGTCCACTGATTCTCCCATGCATCCACCCATCTATGTGTTGTTGGATAGGTGTTATGTAAGGAGAAGCGCTTAATAAATCACGTTCGCTTCAATACAGAGAAGTGATCGTTGCTCAGGTATACACTGTATGATGGTTTCTTTGAACTACTATAGAGGAATTGGAAGGCGGATGATTAGATGGGTCAGGCTAGGAATTGAAATACCAGTGCTTCGAGAATTCCCTACCCTAATACACCCAATCATCCGTCTTCCCATCTCTATTGCACAAGCCTTTTTATAACAGATCTTTAAATGCAACAAGAACTGGATGGGAACGCAAACGATTCTTTCAAACAGTAGCCTAACATGCTTTCAAACAGTAACATAGGCATCTATATGCTTTCAAAAGTAACTCTAATCGGAAAGCAGTAAATCGAGTTCCAGAGTTCCAGGCGTCGGTAATGTGCTTTCAAACATGTAACATACACTCTAAAAACAACTACGTTACAGGTAACGAATTAGACAACGTACTCTACGCTATATATGAACTGAGTAATACTTCGTTACTTTAACGAAGTGATATCTTTAACATAATTCACTACGTTAAAATATTCAACGAAGAACTACGTTAAATCAACGTGGAACTATGTTATCTTCCAACGTAGAACTACGTTATCTTCCAACGTAGAACTATGTTATCTTCCAACGTATAACTATGTTATCTTCCAACGTAGAACTATGTTATCTTCCAACGTATAACTATGTTATCTTCCAACGTAGAACTATGTTATCTTCCAACGTATAACTATGTTATCTTCCAACGTAGAACTATGTTATCTTCCAACGTATAACTGTTATCTTCCAACGTAGAACTATGTTATCATCCAACGTAGAACTATGTTATCTTCCAACATAGAACTATGTTATCATCCAACGTAGAACTATGTTATTTCCAACGTAGATCTAGGTTATCGTCCAACGTAGAAGTTACTATGTTATCATCCATAGTTTAATAAGAATTTAACAAACTCAAACACAATGTTATAATTTTGGAATCATTTTTATTTTGGTGATGGGTACGAATAAATGTACACCTTTTCCTCGGTCATTTAAAGCATAA
>JACEVL010003423.1:0-13840 GCA_020284085.1 Aporrectodea caliginosa
TCTCACCAAATCTCTTATCCTCTCATCATATCTCCCCTCTCACCAGATCTTCTTTCTCCTCTCGCCAGATCTTCTAACTGCTCATCAGATCTCCTCTCCTTTCACCAGAAAACTCTCCTATTTTATCACCAGATCTCCTATCCTCTGACCAGATCTCATCTCCTCTGACCAGATATTCCTTCCTCTCACCAGATCTCCTTTTCTCTTTCCAAATATCATCTTCTCTCACCAGATCTCTACTCCTCTCACCAGATCTACTCTGCTCTCACCAGATCTCTCTCCATTCACCAGATCTCCTCTCCTCTCACCCGATTACCTGTCACCAAGTCATCCTTCTTCTCGCCAGATCGCCTAACCTCTCACTTGATCTCCTCTCCTCTCACCAGATCTACTACCCTCTCACCCGATCTCCTATCCTTTCACTAGATCTCTCATCTGACCACATCTTCTTTCTCCCACTAGATATCCTCTTCTCTCACCAGATATCCTCTTTTCTCACCAGATCTACTCTCACAAGATCTCCTTTCCTCTAGCCAGATCTCCGCTCCTCTCATTGAATCATCCTTCTCGCCAGATCTCCTATCCTCTCACTTGATCTCCCTCCTCTCGCCAGATCTATTATCCTCTGGCTAGATCTCTCCTCTGACCAGATCTGCTTTCCTCTCACCAGATCGCCTATCCTCTCATCAGATTTCCTATCCTCTCACCAGATCTCTTCTTCTCTCACCAGATCTTCTTTCCCATCGCCAAATGTCCTCTCCTCTGCCAGATCTCTAAAGATTCTCTCGACAGATCTCCTATCCTCTCTCACTTGATCTCCTCTCCTCGCCAGATCTACTATCCTCTGGCCAGATCTCTCCTCTGACCAGATCTACTTTCCTCTCACCAGAACTCCTGTACTCTCATCGGATTTCCTATCCTCTCACCAGATCTCCTCTTCTCTCCCCAGATCTTCTTTCCCATCGCCAAATGTCCTCTCCTCTCGCCAGATCTCTAATTCTCTCGCCAGATCTCCTATCCTCTCACCGGATCTCTTCTTCTCTCACCAGATCTCATATCCTCTCGCCAGATCTCCTATCCTCTCACCAGATCTCCTATCCTCTCATCTGATCTTCTCTCTTTGACCATATCTTCTTTCCTTTCATCAGATCGCCTCTCCTCTCACCAAATCTCCTCTTTCTCTCACCCAGATCTGATCCTATCCTTTCACCAGATCTCCTCTCCTCTCACCAGATCTCCTCTCTTCTCACATTTATTACGTAATTAGCTTTGATATATAATATTATTGAATAAAAACAAGAAATGCGTAAGCCTGATATGCAAGTACTGAAACAGGGGTCAGATTGACCCCTTGGTGCTTAAAGGTAGAACAGCAAAAATCTCAGAAATTGTGAATCCCCCCCCCAGTTCAAATTTTGGCAGAGGGTATACCCTACGAAGTTAGGAAAAGGGTTCCGAAAAGCCATGAAATTACAGGACTCTGGCTATATCTGGGGCCGAGGTGCGTTCCGCTAAAAACCAAAAGGGGTCAGATTGGCCCCTTCGGTGCTTCTAGTGTTAAATTATGGAATTTGTTTACTTCGTTGCAGTATACGTAAATTTCTTGAGGAGTCTTGATCCTCCGTTTTGCGCCTTCGCTGGTATGACACGACTGAAAGGCTACATTTGCATTCTTTGTATGCGAAGATTCTTTGAGGCAATCCGCATTTATGAGGATACAACCCCATTTGATCTTCTGATGTTAATACCTATCGCAGATATTCATCCATGGTATTTTGCATCAAGTGCCGTATCGGAATGTCTTTACGTTATCAGATTCATGTCACCGTGCATCTGGAAAATTGCATTAGGAGATCATCAACTAAGGAAATGGGTCTGCAGCAGGCGAGAGATTCCAATGACGCTTACCGCAACCACCGATGGCCAAGTAGTAGCTGTGGATAGCGATGAAACATCCAAGAGAATATACATCGAAACCTATGGGCCAGACGCTGACCTCATCCGCAGAATTGACCTGCCAGATGACCGGGAACCATTCACGGCTATTCTAAGACCCGATGGACAATTCATAACATTTCACAAACAATACCATAAATGGTACCGCACCTACGTTATCAGTCATCTTACATCTGATGGACAAGTAATCAGTCAAGTCAATGCTACAGGCCTTGGTTCTATCCCTCCAAGTGATATATCCTGTTGGTCGTTTCAGTCGGGCGCTCCTCAAAATAATGATTTTAACTCAAGTTATAATCGTGAATGTATTAGTTATGATTACATGAGCGCTTACCTGTTATTGGAGGAAACAATTATTCCATTGAGAGTCTCGTGGAGCAGTTCTTATGGAAGATATAACATGATTTTGGTAGACCACAAGTAGATTTTGGAAGAAATTCGCCTGAAATTAATCTAATTATATATAAGTGTTAAATAAAACTTGATAAGAGCTCATAGTCATTGTTAAGTCCCACAAATGTCGTAAATCATCGGCATTGCCATACCAATTTGCGGTAGAGACATCATAGTAAAAGCTCTAATTTTATCTTTCTATTAATACATTTATTTATGTATTTATTGTATTTATTGCGTGTGCAAATTCAAGTAATTTCAATACGAAGCTAGGAACAAGAATGCGCAACGTGAATGTTCATTGCCATTACTCGCTTTCTCCGACGACTCCATCACACCTGTGCATTCATTCGTATTTAATAGGGTCGACTATGTTATATAGTATCATAAATGCAGACCTGTCTTTCACGTTAGTCATCCTAATCCTCTGTTTAACGCTGTCGCTCAGTTATACAGTGGTGCTTCAAAGTTAAGCCAAGTTAATGTGCGGGGTTTTGTTTATGAACTTTCAAGCAAAGAACTATTTTGGAAGCAACGCAAGTGAATGATTCTGATTTAAAACATAATTCTGAATGGGTTGTATTTTATTTGTCAAACTCTTTCCTGATTTTGGAATAAAATATAATTTCAGTGTTCGTCAGTTTCTACTTAGATAGATTTGACGGAAACCAAAATTAATGATTGCTATCATTGTGGGACACCGTAGGCCTACTTCAAAGACTCGAAAATTTTGCAGTGGTCACACTCTAGTATTGATTATAAGTCCAGCTCCAGACAGAAGTCGTTCAGCCTACCAGAGCTGGAGTTGACATGTCGCTTCAAAATGGAGCTGGAAACAGCACTTATACCTCCAACAAACACCACTACAAAACCTCTTCAGGGAGTCCTCAAGGTTAACTTTATGGTACTTATGGTACCATGAAACGGCTTATCAGCTTCTTCTCTTTGGAGAGAGAATAAACCGTCGTATTTGTCAGTTCTGCAAGAGTATACATGAAGTTGGCAATCGGGACTTTTTCGCTCAGTTGGTAAAATGGTTACAGAACTCCTGCTGCCAAAATTAATGGCCGAGGGCCAAGGTAACACCAGCCTGTTCCACTTCACCCTCTACCAGTCACAACACAGGATGGTATAACAATTAAAAACCGTCTCTCATATCCCGGCCACTGGACTTTATGCCGCCTCAACAGTATGGACTGGAGTGATAATCGGGTACGAGAAGGAATCTGAAGCTCATTAATTCTTCCATATTTGATGAAAACATATGCCATAAACTTCACCGAAGACAAGCTAAACCATTCTATTACCAAAAAATTAATAATATGTTCAAAACAATGACTTTTGTTAATTTTCGATTCTAAGCACTCATTTCAAACGTTTTTTTTTTAAATTAATAATTGTTTAGTACTAGTACTATGGTGAGCAGGCACGTAGCGAGACTTAAATTCAAGAGGAGGCAACTTCACAGACTATAATAATTGCAAAACCCTGCATGGTCATTGGGGTCATTAGTCAATCAAGTTCCAGTATATAACAAGTAAGAGTAGACAACTGCCTCCTCGAGCCTCAATGTAGCTACGCCTATGATGATGAGTTGAGTTACAACGCCACAAATAAATACGTGAACTACTGTAGGTACTAATTATTCAGTCCAATAAATTATTAGTGATACATATCGAAGTAAGTAACAAATACTGAGCATTACACTCTTCATTTGTAATTTTTTCATTAATATTAATAACAATATTGATGATGATGATGATGACGACGACGACGATGAAGATGATGATGATGAGTATGATGATGATGAGTATGAGTATGATGATGATGATGATGATGATGATGATGATGATGATGATGATGATGATGATGATGATGATGATGATGATGATGATGATGATGATGATGATGATGATGATGATGATGATGATGATGATGATGATAATTATTATTATTATCGTAATAGTAGTAGTAGTAGTTGTTGTTGTTGTTGTAGTAGTTGTTGTAGTATTAATTAGTTATTTCCTTATAATTGCCATTAATAAATTGTCTAATTCACGAGGCATCAACCGATGGCTAAGTTGCGAATGAGGCTGAAGTTACCGTCTGATGTAATTGCATTGGCACACTGGATTCATTGTCTGGGTCATCCGAAACTCATGAAGAATTATTGCCTCTATAAAAACCTGCCATAAACTCCCCGAACTTAGGGCTAGGGAGGGACGGATGTACGGGCAGAGGAAGAGAGGGACGGATAGACAGAAGAAGAGAGGAACGGACGGTGAAACGGACGAAGGAACAGAGTCAAGGAGGGAGAAAGACAACGGGATAAAGGGAAAGAGGCAGGAGTACAGAAGTGAGGAAGAGATGATGAAGCGAGGATTGGAGGGAGTTAAGGTAGGAGGGAAGGAGGGTATGAAGGACGGATAGAGAAAGAGATAGATAGGATAAGACGATAAGTGAAACTTAGGAATGAAAACTCGATAGGCATGTGTACGGCGTTGAGTTTCATGGTACAGACGATAAAGTGTCTGGCAATGTTCATGTTGCCATCTTCTTTGCTGTTCCTTGGACAGTGTCCCTGGGGGTTCCGCGACAATTCGTCTACCGACATTTCGTCTACGACACTTCGTCTACCGACACTTCGTCTAACGACATTTCGTCTACAAGTGTATCTGTATCCATTACGCTTTCTTATAGTTTCTGTAAAACGTGCTACATATTCTCAGGAATCCAGCTTCTAATTACTGAAAAGATTATTTTCATCAATCCAGCTTCTATTGAATGGAAACTTATTTTCATCCATGCATCCAGGTTGATTTCCACCTTCTATTTGCTGGAAAAATTATTTCGATCAATCCAGCTTCTATTTCAACACATGAATGTTTTTATCAATCCCACTTCCATTTCGGGAAACAGTTTTTTTTATCAATCCAGCTTCTATTTTAAAGTGACAATATCAAATAACTTTGTAGACGAAATGCCGTTAGACGAAGTGTCGTAGACGAAATGTCGGTAGGCGAATTGTCGTGACACCGTCCCTGGGGCGTCTTCACCACTCGCCCTTTAGTTACGAAACTGGTTGATTGCAAGGAGGGTGTAGGATGATAATGGCGCTAGAGAAGTTCTAAGATCAAACTGTTTGTCTCTTCTGAGTTCAACCAGCGAGGAACCGTTGGTCGGTAATGTTATCGTGCGTCGTGAACGCTACAATCTGTCGTTGCTTGGTCGAGAGACCCTGAACATAATGCTATCTGTCGACTATGGATCCATAGGAATCTGTTGTATGGGCTACACGTGTGTGCGTGAGATCACCACTGGTGACTCTTCTGTGCATTCTTTTGCTACTGATGATATTTCTATTCTTAACACTCAGGCTACCAAGGTGTTTTGTGACAAGGGCTACCAAGGGGGATGGGTGGTTACCACCCCATTGATTTCGTGTTTGGTTTCACATATAATATCTTGCAATGCAGCAATGGATGTGGCATTCATTTCCTGAACGAAGTGGTATATTTAGTTGTACATTATGTGAATGCACCTTGAAATTACATAACTTTAAACAACGGAATCGATTATTAGCGATAATTTATAATATTGCATACATTGTGTAGGCCTACTTGTTGGATAAATATATATATATATATAAGAATATGTGTGTTTTGAAACTGATCTATGTATCCAAGAACATTTTAAACATATTGATGCTTCATTTGTAACAATAGCATACAAACTAGTCCATATTATGTGTTAGGTGCAGCTAAATCTAAAGGCAAAAACAATACTTCACGTTATTGTTCACAGCAGTCAAATATGTCGGTGGTCCTTGCAGTTATTGCAAGTTGCTCCCGTTGTTTTGTGCGAATGCTTCCTGTAAACTGGCTTCTCACTTCATCTTCAGTATCTGTTTCAGCTAATAATATAATAATGTTCTAAATCTGTAGCTGATGACAAAATTTTATGTAGAAATATAGGTTTACGTTTTGATGTTGCATTAGCCATTTTCACCTAGGCCTAGATGATGGTTAGGCTATTATTATTTGTTATGATCACTTCCAGTTTCAAAAAGACAAAAAAGTAAGCAAGCAAAATTTAATGTAGTCCCCGCATTCCCTCTACAGAATGGCATATTTGTTTCTGTTCCAGGAAGAAAAATGAATACTCCATAGTCGAAAAACTAGGTGGGGGCATCCACTAGGGTGGATTGAAAAAAGCGAAAATTAGAATTTCGAAATTTAATAGCAACCAAAAGTTGCCTAATGGCTTGGGGGTCAAAAAATGTCGAAACAGTTTTTAAAAATTTTAATGTCTTGAGCCTCCCCAAGAGGGCCAAAGTTACGAAAAATAGCGTTTTTTCGAGAAAATCGCAGGTTTTCTTTTAAAATATTTTAATTGAAAACTAATTAACTGTAATTCAATATACCGTTGGATAGAGCTCTTAAAACTGAATAAAATGATGTATTAATTTCCACAATATTCCCGTATTTATAGAAGTTATTCACTTTTTACCATTTCCCATGTTTCGCGACATGTCGCTAAGTGTGAAAACGGTTAAACACTAATAACTTTTTTACCCTTCGACATATATCAATCTATAGTATGCCATTCGATTCAGCCCTGGACCGCCGTTCCAACGGTACATTGTGATGCGGGATTGTTTAACAGGACATATATGCTTTAAATTTTTTACAGTTTCAGTATAGTTTTGTTTTGCAATCTTTCACTGATTCTGTTGTCATTTAAGCTGTATGAACACTTTGTCCGATGAATTGAGCGCTGGGAACATTCCATTTTGTTCATGAATAATTGCGAAATGTCGAAGCATACAAGTTGCAATGCCTACTCGTTCTAAAACATAGTTTTCGATGTTCGAACACAGACAGAAAGTACGGCAGACTGTTCTACCCACGTTTGAGGAAATGTATCTCTGTTCAACTGGTCCACTACCTTGATCTTCACTCTCTAATGCCTTCTCTTCAGCCTGGATTTAGGAAATCCACACGACGGAATCTTTTATGCAGATATATTTCATGATGTTGACTGTGGCCATGTCACTCTACTCTTCCTCTATGACATCAGTACCGCTTTTGACACTGTTGATCACACCATCCTCTTAGACCTGCTGTCTAGGTCGTTTGGGATTTTTGACTCTGCTATTCTTTGATTCCATTCATTCCTATGGGATCGCTCTGTTTCTGTAGTTTTCGCTCGTATACCCGCTCTTCCTGTGTCCATTGGTCTTCTGGCTTACCTCAGGGCCTTGTCCTCGTTCCCATTCTGTTCATCTTGTATACTCGGATCTAGCTAGGGTTCTTGGTTCACTCGGTGCCCTTTTCCACCAACATGCTAATGACACGGGTTCTTTAATTCATTCTCGATCCTGTTCTCTCTCTATCATTATCTCAAGGTCTAGTGTACTTTAGTTTATTCTTTCCATAGCCTTTGCTCCCTTCGGTCTTCGTCCTGTAGCCATTTGGCTGTCCCTGGAATGCGTACCTCTATGTGAGCCATAGGTCTATATGTCTAGAAATTTCGCTTTTATTGGTCCTCCAGCTGAAACCGACTACCTCAGTCCTTTAGGACTGACTTCCTTTCTCTTTCCTCTGACCAGTTCCTCAAGCACATGAAACCTCTCTTTTTGTAGGTGAAATACTTTCTGGGTCGAGAGCGCCTCTGATTTTAAGTGGCGCTTAAGTAGAAACATGAGCGGGAGACAGCATTGATATGACTAGACAGAGAGAGGACAGGATCCAGAATGAATCAAAGATTACGCAAAGATGAAGAAAAGTGCACATTTGGAAACGTAAGGCGAAGGAACTCGGAGTCAATCCTGGCAAGCTGGGTATGGCTACCGAGCCAAATGTATACTGGGTCTTGTCTTGGTTTAGAAAGAAAGGTTAACGGACAACCATCAATCAAGAACAGCTTAATCCTCTAGAATACGTTCAACCAGAGCAGCAGCTGTGACGGCAGGGCCATGAAGGTAAGGCATGAATGGAACCAAAGAAGAGCATAACTAAAAACATACTAGCAGAGTTAACAATCCCAAACGACCTAGACAGCAGGTCTAAGAGGATGGTATGATCAACAGTGTCAAAAGCGGAATTGATGTCATAGAGGGAGAGTAGAATGATGTGGCTATGGTCCACATCATGAAATATTATATCTGCTAGGAGACTCACCATAAAAGATTCCGTCAAGTGGAATTTCCTAAATCCAGGCTGAAGAGAAGGCATTAGAGAGTGAAGATCAAGGTAGTGGATCAGTTGAACAGAGATACATTTCCTCAAACGTGGGTAGAGCAGTCTGCCGTACTTCCTGTCTGTGTTCGAACATCGAAAACTATGTTTTATAGCATTGTAGCTTTTATGCTTCGACATTTCGCAATTATTCATGAACAAAATGGAATGTTCCTAGCGCTCAATTCATCGGACAAAGTGTTCATACAGCTCAAATGACAACAGAATCAGTGAAAGATTGCAAACAAAACTATACTAAAACTGTAAAAAAATTATAACAAATGAGTCCTGTTAAACAATCCCGCATCACAATGTACCGTTGGAACGGCGGTCCAGGGCTGAATCGAATGACATACTATAGGTTGATATATCTCGAAGGGTAAAAAAGTTATTAGTGTTTAACCGTTTTCACACTTAGCGACATGTCGCGAAACATGGTAAATGGTAAAAAGTGAATAACTTCTATAAATATGGGAATATTGTGGAAATTAATACATCATTTTATTCAGTTTTAAGAGCTCTATCCAACGGTATATTGAATTACAGTTAATTAGTTTTCAATTAAAATATTTTAAAAGAAAACCTGCGATTTTCTCGAAAAAACGCTATTTTTCGTAACTTTGGCCCTCTTGGGGAGGCTCAAGACATTAAAATTTTAAAAACGTTTTCGACATTTTTTGACCCCCATGCCATTAGGCAACTTTTGGTTGCTATTAAATTTCGGAATTCTAATTTTCGCTTTTTTCAATCCACCCTAGTATCCACCCCGCCCTCTGGTACATCGGCTATATCGGGTATAACGTTTGAATGGCGTGGGATACCACCATGATGTTTACCTCAAAATGTGCGCCAAAGAATCTGCTACAGCTATCAAGATGTAAAAATTATATTCCATATGAGAAAAAATTATGCATAAAAACGTAGAGGGGGTGCTTACCCCCCTTGGTAGCCCAAGGGTTATGGACTTTTGTAATTGCTGGAGTTACTGCAGATGGCGTCAAATTGAGGCCCACAGTTTATAAAACATTGAACTCTAGTCGCTAGATGTCGTTAAACCTTCGATAATGCAATGCTCTCCTTAGACACCTTCAATACACTTTCAATCTATATTATAACCTCGTCAGTCACGTTCTATCGCTTGATTGGACATCCCGTCCCCGGTCATTGTGGATCAGGCACTAAGATTGAATGTAAGGTTCAGCGAATACAATGGATACTAATACTTCATTCTACGTTGTCAGTAACCCATTTAGATTCCATCGTATATTTTATGGGGCATGTCGAAAGGGTGTTAGTCGGTCGGTGTACAGATGTTGTTGGTAGGCTTATGTAACAAATTAGCGTGCGCGCAATACAATTATGTATAGATGAAACATATCTTTAATGGAATTTTTGCTTGTTTCTCTATTGTGTGTTTAAAGTTAATCATTTTTTTTAGCGTGGATGAATGAGCATGGAATTTCTGGAATAAGACTGTTTTCTGTTTTTAATGGCGGAGATATCAAGAGGTGTAGCCAACTAGCCATTATTAAGAATTGCCACGATCTAAGAGACTGTTCATCAATCTCCTTCAGGAGGTCAAGAACCGCTAGAAAGGCGTCCACGAATCAAGTCTATGCAAAGACAGACATGAGACATGACAGACAGACAGACATGCAGACGAACAGACAGACAGACATACAGACAGACATAGATCTATGGTCGACAGACAAACGGTCGGACGGACATACAGACAGACATAGATCTATGCCAGAGAAAGTCAGAAGAACGGAGAGATAGAGACAGAAAAGTGGATATGCAGACAGAGAAGCATATGTATAGAGAGGCTAATACACAACGACACTGACAGGTGGAAAGACATTAAAGAAAGAGAACTTAGACAGATAGAACGAAGCACAGAGACATTGACACAAGCGACCGAAAAGCAAACAAACAAAAAAGGCGGACGACACATAAAAACACACAAACAAGGATGAACGATCAGACAGACAGACAGACAAAAGGATGAAAATGAAATGCACAGAAAGGCAGACAAGCGTAAAAATAAAGCAACAGACTGACTGAATGACAGACAAACAGACAGACATACATATGAAGGAAGAACAGGAGGAACAGACAGACGGACAGACAGGCGAACAGATAGGATGAGCAGGTATATACAGGGAGAAACAAAGGCATGCAGACAGAAGGAGGAACAGATAGAATCAGGAACAGACAGTCAGACAGATACAGTCATGCACAAAGCGTGCCTTTTATGTAAAAAAACGCCATACGATGCGTGAAGTTGCTACAAAGACAGACAGACGCAGAGACATATAGACGAACGGACAAACACACAGACAGACAAATGCATAGGCAGACAGACAACGGATGAAACGACGGATTGACCGACAGACAGAAAGATGGACAGACAGACGAGCTATAGACAGACCTACGTACACACAGATAACAGATAGAAACTAAGAGACAGATGCACAGGCATACAGACAAAGAAACAGACAGAAACGCACACAGAGAAGCAGATAGAGAAACATAAGGACATACACACAGAGACAGACCTAGCCAGACAAAAGCATACAGACACTGAGACACCCTGCTCAGCAGCCAAGTGGATCATGAAGCTGGGCTAATGAGGCGTCGGATAACGGATGAGAGAGAACGTGATAGCATTTCGTTTTCTTTTTCTTCTTCCTCGGGATTCAACCGAGGACCGTTAACATCGACTTTACTCTATGACGCGAAGGAATGCCTATCTTGCGATTAAACGCATTTGGTGAATTAAAAGACTCTGAAAACAGAGAGTTAGAGGTGTCTAAGACGAGCACAAACAATCGCAGAGTCATCTGACAAAACGTCAAGGTTAGGAATGATCTGCAACTTCTCTAATCTGTCAGTAACTTGAATTCTATTTAGACATATTTCCTTTGGCAGAGGTAGTCTCTGTTTAGCGACCATGGGGCATAGCAAGGATGATTAGCGTCGTCCTCCTTCTTATTGAGGATTCGGACTGGCACTACCCGATGATAGGCAATAGTTCTATTAATATCAAATACTTAGGTAATTTTTTGCATCATTTGCTCAATTTATAGCATCGGGAGAACACGTGTTAAACTTGCCTAAGATGAACACTGTAGGCCCGATCCATCCAATGTTTGGCGACATCTCGTGGCCGCCAAGGCTACTTACGTCGACCGTTCGTTAACTTCCATTTAGTCAAATTTCCATGGCAGGAACAGTGGTTAAGTTACTCAACCAGAGATGACGATTCTCCCAAATACTTACAAATGTCAACCCTAAGCCTCTCTGGCGAATCTATAACCGATTTATACGGATGAGCATTTTGGAAAATGGCTACCAATTTCGTGTAGATAAGTGTTTGCAATTAGTTCTATTGGAATCCTTGTCCCTGAATATGTAGGCCTATGTTTAGACACCAAGATCTCGATTCCAAGTGAACTAGAAGCTGAGATATTGAACAATAGGTATTTTGGTCGGCCATTTTGAAAAATGGCTGCCAATTTCCTGTGGATAAGTGTTGCAATTAGTTCTATTTGAATCCTTGTCCATAAATATGTATGTTTAGACACCAAGAGCACGATTCTAAGTGAACTAGAAGCTGATATATTGAACAATAGGTGTTTTGGTCGGCCATTTTGTAAAATGGCTGCCGTATCCGCTAGAGGGCCGTGAAAATTTGTGCCCCGGGCTTTTTAGACTCGTCTACCCATGTACTATCTGGATCCAAAGGGGCGCGTTGGTTACTATAATTATGTGAAATGTTTTGGCTATAATTTTATTAGCAGCTCTTGGACCCTACTGTCTATCTCCGTCTGTTCGTTACAGTGACGTAACTAGGGTTCCGGCGCCCGGGGGCAAGAATTGAATTTCCAATTATTTCAGTCTCAAAATTTTCGGATGACCTTTTTTTTTTGCTTTTCGTCTGAAACCCTCATTTTGCGCCCCTGTCCTACATTGATTTCTCAAATTTGTCTACCTTTCCTTAAAAACCTAAAACGTACCTAAAATTTGTCTATTTTCTGACAAAAAATTTGTCTTAACTCCTCATTTTGCGCCCCCCAGTGCTGCGCCGGGGGCGGCCGCCCCCTGCCCCTCTCGTTACGCCACTGGTTCGTTAACAGGTTTGTCTGGCTGTTGGTGTGTACGTCTGCCAAACCTACCGTCTGTGTATCTCTCGCTCTCTCTCAGTCGGCAGTTTCAATATGTTAGTTAGATGTCTGTCAGACTCTCGGTCTGTGCGTCCGTATATCTGCACATCTATGAGTCTCCTACCTAATCTCACCATAACCGAACCTCACTACGCCAATTGATAGCAGTAACGCAGTTTGAACAATGCGCATGCGCCGAAGGTTGCTCATGCGCAAAGGTCTTCTGTCGCGGAATTGTATCAAAAATATGTACTATCTATTACTTCTGGGGTGGAATTTTCCGCTGCAGAAGAATTATCCTTAAAAAATACATGATTTCTAACAATGAAACTGTATGGTCAAAATGACCCACACCGTCGTTTTAGGTGGTAGAAAAAACCGTCCTTCTAGTGTTAAAGAATATACAGCGCCTTCGAAGAACACATTGAAGTTGTACAACAGTTCATACTTTGCAAGTAATAATTGAATGGTTGGAGAAGTTATTGTCACGTGTCGAATCCATCTGAAAGAGTTAATGACGCTGTAATTGTCAGAGCCGTTAAGGAATTTGGGGGATCTAGTCACAACCCTAACCTTAAACGTAACCCGATTTCCGCTTCAATGTCTCAGTCTCAGGTATAGTATTGCATTAATGCATTGCATGAGCATATGTGTCATTTTGTTAAATTTATTACTATAGGCTAGACTAACTGTGTGTCCTTGCTCTCAAATGCCTTCCTGTCTTGTGGCGCAGCGCAAGAATACGGGAACGACCTCCAGTTTACCATTATGAAACTGGCTTACGGCAAAGAGTTTAACAACCTTCCAGTTGATTCTCCTATCCCCGTAGTGACAACTAACATTTTGCTTATCCACACTGTTACTGTAGTCGCCACACTGTCATAACTGGCTTCTAGACCAATCAGAGCAAAAACAATATTTTGAAACTAGGAGGAAGACTAGCTCACGTTTAGTTTAACAAAGAAGACAAATAATAATAATTATAATTGTGGTTTATTGAACATCAAGATTGACGAATACGCACAAATCATGAATATAAAATTCAGATACACTTAATAAAGATCAGACGTGATGTAAGCTTATAAT
>JACEVL010003424.1:0-20902 GCA_020284085.1 Aporrectodea caliginosa
ACTACGAGATCGATCGTAATGCATCGTTTGATTGGCGTCAGGCGAACATGGGATTCATCTGCGATGAACATCAGATCAACGTTGCTCTCACACGGGCGAAAATTGGACTCATCATTGTCGGTCTGTACAGAAGAATAGAACTGTAATTTTAGGCTAATTATTGTAATCGAATGTTTACGTAGCGCCTCTTGAGAAACAGACTAATTACGGATGTTAAATATCATTAAGAACTAGAATATTAGCCTACATCAGTTTTCAAAACAGTGCATTCCTGCAACGTCTACGCATGGCACAGGTCTTTGCCTTCTCTCTTTACTCTCTACCTGTCTGTCTGACTGTTTGTCTGACCATCTCGCTCTCACTCTTTATCTCTGTCTGTCCTTCTCTCTGCCTCTGTCTGTGTCTGTATATAAATGTGTCTGTCTGGCTGTCTCTGTATCTGTCTGTATATTAAGGGGTCTGTCTGGCTGTCTCTGTCTGTCTTCAATCTATCGATCTCTCAAATCCCTGTGTGTGTGCCATACACAGTTTTTGCACACCCATACATATGCATGTATATTTACGTATGTAGGCTAGTTCGACGGATACACTTACATTTGTTTAAAGTTGATGATAATTTGAAGGGGGTGGATGTTCTAACTTTACTGTAAAACAGTATTGTATTTTTAAGCTACATATTAAAATAATTGCATGAAATTTGTGAGGAGAGCTGAAAAGAAACGGGAGAGACATCATTTCAGTCTGGGGACAGTGGGGAGATTGTTTTGGGGAGAATATATAGGCCTATCGTGACACCGGCGCGGTTCTTCGTTTTGGGCTATCTCATTATCCTGAACACAACAGATTTCAACGCATCCAAAATTCCACGATTCTCCTGTTACTTCATGTAGACCTATCTTCTAATTAAACCTACCTGTGACAGTGCCAGTCGCAAGCCTGGAGGAAGGAGGAGGGCGATAATAGTCATCTTTGTTAAGACTCAGCATCGCTTAACAGTCATTAACCAACCAATGTTACGGTGAAAACTGTACAAAAATATTTCCAATGCACGTCAACTTTTGATATCTTAAGATATCTTTACACTGTTGGTAGCCAACCAATGATATCTTGACTAGGCCTAAGTGAGAGGAGCACAAATGACCGAACGTAATGGTGATCATTTATTCGTACCCACTGCCAAATGGCTCGCGTCAAGAACTGATGATGATGATAGTGGTGGTGGTCGTCAACGTCATCGTTATCGTTGTGATGGTGGGTGGTCACCGGTGGTGGGTATCTTGGGTATCTCTTTCTATACATCGAGAGTTAAGGTTGGCGTCAACGGCTCTGGCAGCCACAAAATGTCGCCGAAAACAGAATAACTCAATTACTCTCTGTCATTCAAACATCAAATTATCTTATCACATAAATGTTACCAACGTTACGTTATCTTTACTTATTTAGTATTTACTAAAAGGTATGGTGACACTGAAACCGCCCTCATTTTTCAATATGTGACATATTTCGTTGTATATCATTGTGTTGGCCCTATACATTTTCTAATTATCGTCAGCAGCCTCTGATGCAACAAGACGACGTTAAACCTTGGAATAATAATCATAATTTTCATTGCGTTTGGAAGTCCATAGGCTAGGCTGCCATCAACTTTTAACAGTCGCGTACGTGTGATGACCTTTGCGCTGCGCGATAGTCTGATGTCCTGTATGAGTCTGCGGGCCGCCGGTCATTTTAAGTGGCGCGCCCGCACTCCCTAAACTCTGCCGTCTTAGAGCTGGAGCTGGAGTTTTAAATTTAAACCATCGCATAGATTCAAATTTGCCTGTAATGAAAGTCGGTAGGTGGCGCTGCTATCAACTCTAAACCGTTGCGTAGATTCAAATTGCCGTGTGATAAAATATGCGCTGCACGATAGTCTATTACCCTGTATGGAACCGAGGGCCGCCGTCATGCGATTTTAAGTGGAGCGTGCGAGCTCCCTAAACTTCACCGTCTTAGGACGGGCAAACATCTAGTTAATAATAATCATAACAATTGTGATAGTGTAAGTGATATTGATGGTTATGATGATGACGACGACGACGACGACGACGATGACGATGATGATGATGATGATGATTATGATGATGATGATGATGATGATGATGATGATGATGATGATGATGATGATGATGATGATGATGATGATGATGATGATGATGATGATGATAATAATAAACTTTAGCACACGAGGTAGTTCTACCAGGTTATAAAGCTATGTCCGGAGACAATGAGGTTGGTGTCTGGAACGGCCGATCACTCGACAAGTTCTGGTTGCTCGAAGGTTCCCTGAAGGCGACGGTATTAAATCGCTGGATGACAATGACTATAGTAATAAAATAATAATAACAATAACAATAATTACAATAAAAATTGACAATAATAACAATAATAATTATTACAATAATAATATAGTGGCACATATAAATTCGTAGTGATGGTAATAATGATGCTGATGATGGTATTGCTTTTATAGGTAACCAGAAACTTCTGCGATGTCATCGGATGTGGAGAGATTTTCTCGAACACTACGAATCCAATCGATGCGTCGTTGAGGCAGAAGAATTTCTCAGCAATAATTAACAGTTGTTAACATGTTACATACTGATAAATTAAGAGAAATAGAGATGAAGAACTATAATAGAAGGAGAGGCAAAGAAAGAGAGAGACAGAGAGAGACAGACACAGAGAGAGAGAGAGAGAGAGAGACAGACAGACAGACAGACAGAGACAGAGACAGAGAGAGTGTGTGTTTAGGCCTATGTGCGTTTCTGTGTGTGTTTATGTAGGTCAGTGTGTGTGTGTGTGTGTGTGTGTGTGTGTGTGTGTGTGTGTGTGTGTGTGTGTGTGTGTGTGTGTGTGTGTGTGTGTGTGCGTGTGCGAGAGAAAAGGAAAGGTAGCAAGACAGACATAAATAAATAAAGTAATCTCACCAATAATATGGTTGTAAGCGTTACACGTCGATAAAGTGAGAGAAATAGAAACAAATCTACATGCAAACAATAGGCCTACATAATTATACGTTCGTGTGTATGTCTGTGTGTCTTACTGTATATGCTTGGCGATCTTGTTGTCCCACAAAGACACTCTCGTACAGCACGCAATGCACAGTGGCTGATGCTACTTGGAGCAAGATGCCATGGAAACAAGACCACGAAACTCTATACTGTCAATTTCAATTTCAAATCTGGTTCGAGTTCAAGCTGCGTTATCTCGATCACATGTTCCGTATAATGATTTTGATCGCAAGCAGTGCTGAAAAACCTGTTTCACACAGATATGACGTCCAGAAAGGAATCTAAATTTTTTAATTTGCTTTGCTGGATTCATCTTCTTTACTTCACAAGCTATATCTTGAATGTGTCGGGAAACAATGTAATCCGACAAAGGAACAGTATCAAGTTTTTTGCAGCTTTTTGTACCAGCACACAAGCCACAATATCTTTAGCAGCAGGTATTATTAGACTCTCCCCAATCGTGTGCCGTTCAGTTATACATGTACGATTGTAGGCTACGTGTATAATGTACGCTTCGGCGTGTGGTTGCTAACCTATCTATTTGTTGCCGAGTTTTCACCGGATTTCCGTCAACATCTGGCGTTTTTAAGTTTTCTCCTTGTAATGTCAGATTAAGTTACAATGTCAACCACTTTATTCTCCCATCCAGGAAAGACCGAAGCCACTCTAATAAATGGCCACGACTCCGTTGTTGTATCAAGTCTTCATACCTTTGAAACAGAAAGTAATTCATAAAAGTTGCAGATAAAATTTTATCTGGACGGCGATAACCTACAACTGTTGCGTTATCTCGCTCAGATGTCAACCTGGTCCTGAGAATGTTGAATCGGATGACACCTGTCATTTCTTATCGTCCATACTGCGCTACAAATGCAAATGTTTCATGTTGTTTAATTCAACATCTACTTAGGCTTTCCACTGTAAAAGATGAGATCGTTTGTAACTTTCCTCTCGATTTTCGCGCTGTGTAAGTTATCTACATAATTGCCATGGATTACGAAGTTATGCCATTCCTTATTCATTCATTCATTCATTCATTCAGAACATTTATATATGCCGGTCCAGCCTTATATTGCTCTTGGATTGGTTTGCATTTTTCTTTCTTTCGCAATTTTCATGCTATTTGTTCAACAAAAGCAATGAACTTTTTACTGTTTACGGTAACAACGTACCATGGTTTGGGTCTCGGTTTGGTTAGGTGCTGTTTAACGACGCCATGTCATTAAAAAGAAGGTCAGCGGCCCCCTCCTTCTTTATCCAGGCTTGGTACTGGCACCAACAGAGTTCAGGCTTTTAAACGTTAGTTGTGCTTAACGACGTTGTTTCATAACAAATATGATTAACATCTCTGTCCTCACTCCTCAATTATCATCCTTTTGAGGAGGGAGTTTATGGTAATGGTAACACTCTGGCACGAGAGCAGAGGATCCGCACGGACGCTGGATCGCTTCCCGCTACCCTCCCAAAGGTCGACTCAGCCTTTCATTCGCCAGATGGCTTTGGTAAAACGAGCAGTAGGGCGTGATGGGCGCCTTGCATGGCTGCCAAACAGTTAAATTCGACTCCGGTAATAACTTCTGATCATTCGTTCACACTTTGAATTTGTAATCATACTGCGGTATGGCAGTTTGAAATAACAAACGAAGATTATTTATATCCAGGCTTGGGACTTACACCAGAATAGGGATGTGGTCGAAGGTATACGGTCGCTATATGTATGAAAACGCATTTGCTTACATTTCACACAGACTGCGGCAGGGCGACGATGAATTCCCAAACCAATTATATGAATTACTTTTTGAATTAGCAAATCAATAATTTACCGATGTTCACAAGTAATTCGACATGAAATACTTCATTACCAAACGTTAGGCACCCGCAGTCTTTCACTGAAATGTTCTGATAATGTGCTTGGACCAAAATTAAGACCAAGTATGCCATGTCGAATTCTTCGTTTGTAGGTCAAGCGAAGCCCCAGGCATTGACCGATGGTGCCCTTCGTCCATCTCTTATGAAGGGTGGCGACCAGTTCATCGCTGGTGGAACGGATGCAGCTCCAGGAGAGTTTCCATGGCAACTGTCTGTGCAACGACAAAGTGTCACTTGGTCGCACAGCTTCGGAGCTTCACTTCTGAGCGCAAATTACGCGCTCACTGCAGCTCACGGCGTTGATGGATCGTAAGTAGAACGCAGAGAAGAACACAATCAGTGACTTCAGACTGGTCTAACACCCGGTCACATTTTGGTTGCAGTTTAAATGCATAAAATGAAAATGGATCCACAGTTTAACGGCAGCTTATGACAACATAGGCCGTTGCCGCCGACAAAGATTAGTTTTGGCATATTACAGCTCTTCATTTATTGAATTAAAACGAAAATTTGAGGTAGCCTACATAACTTATAGACCGTGAAATATCATTATTAAAAGGTGTGTATTCAGCATACTGCCCCAATACATTTAATTTCATGAGGTGTTTAGCCATAGGCCCTATCTTTTGACGTCTAAGGTCGTTAGCGCTCACTTTCTTTTCAGTGTTTAGCGATCTTCTTGTAGCCAGTGTCATTCACGTATTCCTCACATATTCCTCCCTTCAGACCTTCGTTCTCTCCCGCGAGACCTCTCTGATTCTTTCTATAGACTACTTAAGACCTTCCTCTTTGACCGGGCCTGGGTCGGGAGCGCCTCTGAGTAGTTATCTTGAAGGGGCGCTATATAAATTCCATAGATAGATAGATAGATAGATAGATTAACCAAACAAATCTCAACTCAACAAAACAGCAGAACAGCATCGACAAGTCTTAGAAGCGACTTTCATAAAGTATAGCAAATCGAGACACACAGCTTGGCGTCAAAATCCATTAGGAACACCTTAAGCGTCTATCCTTTACAAAAACATCTACTAAAACACATCTGCAAACCTAATTTGCCAAGGTCCCGGAAACTAGAATCTTCTGGATTTTATGTAGACTAGTTGGTTTCTCACCAGATGGCCTAATTCCAAACACTCCTATTATAATGGTCAAACGTAACATAGATCCTACCTATCACTCCTTCTATGCTAGGCCAGATCTGATAATATATATGCTATGTATGTGTGCATGCATGCATGAATGTGTGTTCGCTTGTATGTATGTGTGTCTGTATGCATGTATGTATATATGCATGTAGGCTATGTAGGCTATGTATGCATGCATGTCTGTTTGTATGTGCGTTAAAGTGATTCAGAAAAATTTAATTGGAGAACAGTACTCGGATAGCTAGAAGAATGGTCACAAGCAAGCACTCGCAGACACCCAGATCCCATCACATCACACAAATACAGTGTTAAGCTCTAACATTATGATTTTACAGTAACACAGCAATCCACGCGATCAATTTCGCTGAGCAATTAAAGCTCGGGATTTTTATTGAAAGAAACTTCTAACTAGAGAATGACATGGGGAATTTCTCCGCGGGAAAACCGTGGTAACCGCGGTAAATCCCGCAGTAATGGGGACAAGAGTAAATCCCGCAGTAATGGGGACAACAATTCCAGCTAATATATTCAACTGGATTATCTCCCTCCTGAGCAATCGTAGTCATTGCACCAAGTTCCGTGGACTTTTATCTGCACTGGCTGAAATCAATGCCAGCATAATTCAGGGTTCTGGCATGGGTCCTGTAAACTTCCTGGTTGCCATCTCCGGCCTAAAACCTCTCTATAGCTTTAATCGTATTTTCAAGTATGCTGATGACTGCATTCTTGTGATCTTGGCTTCTAACATCTCCACTACAGATGCAGAATTAGATCATATTAGTACCTGGGCTCTTAAATGTAATCTCCACCTGAATCACTCAAAATCCTGTGAGATTGTATTTACCAAACCAAAGGTGAATCTTTTACAAGCCCCTCCTGTCCTGCCTGGCATCAAAAGGGTTGTGTCATTGAATATACTGGGCATTGAGATGACCGAAAAGTTCGGTTTTTCCCCGTATGTTCAAAGACTTTGCATTCGGGCCAAGCAATCTCTCTATGCCCATCGTATTTTGATCTCACATGGGCTTTCAGGGGTCAGGCTTCATGATGTGGTCAGGGCTACCACTATCAACCGCATGCTATACTGTTCCCAAGTATGGTGGGGCTTCGCCAGTAAACAGGAACTTGACTCTCTGAGCGCGCTGATCCGCAAGTTGGTACGCCTGGGTTTCCTACCTAAATCTTTCCCCACCTTTGAGGAGCTTTGCAAAAAAGCTGATATAGACCTATTTAGAAACATCTTAACAAATACTAGCCACACCCTCCACGACCTTCTCCCTCTGTCAATTACACTGGTCATGACCTGCGCCCACGCTCACATAACCGTGTTCTCCCTAGATTTGATTCCCTTACCAGGCGTGGCTTCTTAGCTAGGATGTTGTACAGTTAGACATATGTTTTCTAGTTGACCTAATTTTCTTCTAATTATCGTTTTCTTTGTACATAAAATTTATGTGTTTAATTATTTCTGACTTTGTATGTAAAGCGCTGAGCGTTTGCTTGCGTTCAATAAAGAACATTCTTACTTACTTACTTGCAATTGCGGCAATACCGCGGGAATGAGCCGGTGTCACGATATAAAGTCTCCCCGAAACAGAGTCGCCTCCTTACCGTAACAGAGTCTCCCCGGAGACTTTGTATCGGAACAAAGTCTCCCCATTGAAATAGAATCTCCCCTATCTACGATACAAAGTCTCCCCTTACTAAAATCGCCCCTCTGTTTTCATTTGCTTTTCTATATTATTTAAAATAGGATTTAATATGTGCATTTCTGAAATAAATTACTTTCAAGTTTATTAGTTGAATTGGACATGAAACAACTATAGGATTAAATGCGAAAATTGTGAAATAAATGTTTTATAGTAGTAAATGCATCATGTAAATAGGATGTCGGACGCGCTTATGTCATGAAAACGCAGTGGAGAGATAGCACACTGTCATAGACTATAACTAAGAATATAGCTCACACAACAAGTAGATTTTATATTATAACTGGTGCTAGTTGGCACTGTTTACTGAAAAGATTCTGAGCATTACCATGCAGTCACTATAGTTGATACTTATTCATTATGCCAAGTAGAGCTAATTAGCTTAAAAGTGATTCTTCTAAGGTTAGACCTACCACTGAAATTGTATTGGATATTATTCGTTCAATATGATTAGCGTCAGATGTATCGGGCCAGCTTATTAGCTATATACAAGTAGTCTGAAACAAAGCCTGCGAGTAATTATAACTACTGGCTTCCTAAGACGAGCTAGCATTGGCTTCTATGCGATTATTGATGCGGATTAGGCCTACCCTTCAACTGGTATCAATCAACTGATATGACTTTGCGCTTGATTTTCTGTGATTCATCTGGTTAGCCTAATGTTTGCTTAGTATTGTTTGCTGGTGTCAGATTATTACATAGAACAGGAAAGTCATAACCAGTGATTGTAAATGAAGTAGGCCTACTGGCTTTCGGATATGAGCTTGTCTTTGCTTTTCTGGCATTCACGGATTCTACTGGCTTTCGGATATGAGCTTGCCCTTGCTTTTCTGGCATTCATGGATAAAGATTAGGCATTCACGGAATTATTGGCAATAGGACTACCCATTAAATAATCGCAGCTAAACTAGACCTATTTAGTATCGCTAGGCCAATAAGCAAAAAAATAAAGCATTGTAGTCCATGAAACCAGTACATAGACTGTACTGTACTGTCTTGAGATTAAGCCTACTAGGCATTTGTTGATCCACGGAATTATTCGGCTTAGAATGGAATTTTGCACACGGGGTAATAAAAGCTAGAACAAAGTTGATTGGTTGACTATAAAAGGTAGACCACCATAACTTAATTATTCGTAGCTGAAGTTTATTTCTGCATAGGCTTTGATGATCTTAAAGGATTTAATATTACTTAGTATATCTATTGGGTATAAGTTGCATTAATAAGTACTACTTAGTGAAACATTTCAAAATTATTTTCATGGATAAGTCTTGAGTGTGAAGCTTTGCTTAATTACGTTACCAAAAATGAAGAGGATCATGCAGCAGAATATTCTAAAGATGAGGAACGTCGTCTATGAGAGAAATCTGTTTCATTCTGTGTCAGCAATGCAGACTTTGCTGATGGATGAAGTTACCGATTATATAACTTCCATTTATCAAGCAGGTGAGTGAGGTGGCAAGGAAGGCCCAACAGGATGAAAATCCTGCTTACAGGGTCAACTCTGCTAATAATTAACTTAACAATATAACAGAACGGTTAAAATATGCAACTAATATTAAACCATTAAGCGAAAAGAGAGAAAGAGAAGGGAAAAGGACAACTTAACCGGCAAATTAGCAGTAATTAATAAGGCTAATTAATAATGAGTCTTAATGACATCATATACCAAGTGAATGCATAACATTTTTTAAGCCATTAAAGATTTGCCGCCTGTTGGATGACGAGAGGAATCTTATTTCAAACACTCAAGCTTTTATTAAACCAAGGAAGCTAAAATAAAGTTGATTGGTGAGCTATAATAAGTGTAATGTAACTGAACATTAACATAGCACTTCTTCAAGATTTCTACTAAAAGGCGCTCTCTGCGCTAGTCCATATGATGTTAACACTAGAAGCACCGAAGGGGTCAATCTGACCCCTTTTGGTTTTTAGCGGAACGCACCTTGGCCCCAGATATAGCCCGGGTCCTGTAATTTCATGACTTCTCCTAACTTCGTAGGGTATACCCTCTGCCAAAATTTGAACTCGGGGAGATTCACAATTTCTGAGATTTGTGCTGTTCTACCTTTAAGCACCGAGGGGTCAATCTGACCCCTGTATTAGTACTTGCATGTCAGGCTACGCATTTCTTGTTTTTATTCAATAATATTATAGATCAAAGCTAATTACGTAATCAAATGTGAGAAGATAGGAGAACTTGTGAGAGGAGAGGAGATCAGGTGAGAGGAGAGGAGATCAGCTGAGAGGATAGAAGATCTGGTGAGAGCATAGGAGATCTGGCGAGAGGAGATCTGGTGAGAGGAGGCGATCTGGTGAGAGGAGAGGAGATTAGGTGAGAAAATAGGAGATCTGGCGAGAGGATTAGAGATATGGCGAGAGGAGAGGGTGACCCGACAATTGCGCGCAGGACAATTGCGCGCCGACAATTGCGCGCCGACAATTGCGCGACCCGACAATTCCGCGCAGGACAATTGCGCGCCGACAATTGCGCGCAAAAAAGGAACAATTCAAATTTATTTCGAATGATTTTCATTTGCTTTTCTAAAGCTTTTAAACTATTTAAAACCTTAAAAATTAATGTCGAAAGAGTTTCAGCTATTCAGCTACTGTTAGTGAGGCTACTATAGAAAACTGTTCTACTGTTCAAATGGAAAGATTGTTTGCGATTCCGCGTAGATAATCAATCAACGGAACTGTGCGATAGGTAGGAGTCAGCGCCATCAGGCGTCGGTTAAGTTTCATGTATTTCGACTTCGAAGCCTCTGGTTGTCGATATCCAGAACGAAACCTTTCTACCATTTGCTCGACGTGATCCTGCTCCTTGCGAAACTGATCCACCAGCTTGTAGACAGAGAGATGGTGGCAGTCTGCTGTCTGCTGGAAAGATCGGTGCCACGCCTCGACAGAATTGTTAGTGCGTGGCAGTATCGTAGCCAGTTGGGGAGGGCTGGTTTCGACCAATTCGTCAAAGGCCTGTGGAACGTGAGCCACTGGCACAAAACCTAGAGCTAGGAGCGTGCTGGTTAAATAAATATTCACAATCAGTTCGTTTCTATCTAATTGGTAAGCTCGGCGCCTTGAAGGATAAGTATCCAAAATAACTGGAATGAAATAAAATAACCATATTCAAATTATTTATATTAGCATATAGTTCTTTTTAGTACTTTTAATACTACACGGTGCGCGCAATTGTCGGTGCGCGCAATTGTCGTGGTTTTTTGGCCGCGCGCAATTGTCGGCGCGCAATTGTCGGCGCGCAATTGTCGGCGCGCAATTGTCCTGCGCGCAATTGTCGGGGTGCCCTGAGAGGACATTTGGCAATGGAAAAGAAGATCTGGGGAGAGCAGAGGAGATCTGGTGAGTGGATTGGAGGTCTGGTGAGAGGAAAGAAGTTCTGGTCAGAAGAGATATCTGGTGAGAGGATAGTAGATCTGGTGAGAGGAGAGGAGATCAAGTGAGAAGAGATGAGATCTGGTGAGAGGAGAACAGATCGGGTGAGAGAAGAGGCTATCTAGTAGGAGAAAGTAGATCTGGTCAGAGAAGAGATCTGGTGAGAGGATAGGAGATCAGGTGAGAGGGTAATAGATCTGGTGAATGGAGAGGAGATCAAGTGATAGGATGGGAGAACTGGAGACAAGAAGGATGACTTGGTGAGAGGAGATCTGGAGAGAGGAGAGGAGATCTGGTGAGTGGAGAGAGATCAGGTGAGAGAAGAGATCTGGTGAGAGGAGAGGAGATCTGGTGAGAGTAGAGAGATCTGGTGAGAGAAGACGATATCTCGTGAGAGGAGAGGAGATCTGGTGAGAGGGTAGTAAATCTGGTGAGAGGAGAGGAGATCAAGTGAGAGGATGGGAGAACTGAGAGAAGAAGGATGACTTGATGAGAGGAGATCTGGTGAATGGAGAGAGATCAGGTGAGAGAAGAGATCTGGTGATAGGAGAGAGATCTGGTGAGAGAATACGATATCTGGTGAGAGGAGAGGAGATCTGGTGAGAGGATAGGAGATCTGGTGAGAAGATAGAAGATTTGGCGAGTGGAGAAAAGAGGAGTGAGAGGAGAGATCTGGTGAGAGGGAGAGATCTGGTGAGAGGAGAGATCTGGTGAGAGGAGAGATCTGATGAGAGGAGAGGAGATCTGGTGAGTGGAGAGAGATCTGGTGAGAGAAGAGATCTGGTGAGAGAAGACGATATCTGGTGAGAGGAGAGGAGATCTGGTGATAAGATAGGAGAACTGGTGAAAGAAGAGGAGATCTGGTGAGAAGGTAGAAGATCTGGCGAGAGGAGATAAGTTCTGGTGAGAGGAGAGATCTGGTGAGAGGAGAGATCTGGTGAGAGGGTAGGAGATTTGGTGAGAAGATAGGGTGAGGTCTGGTGAGAGGATAGGAAATATGGAGAGAGGAGATGAGATCTGGTGAGTGGATAGTAGATTTCTGAGAGCGGAGGAGATCTGGGGAGAGGATAGGAGATCCGGTGAGAGGAGAGGATCTCCTATTATCCCATTCCAACTTACTTATTACACTTGTTTATGCTTATGTAACTTATGTTAATAAAGTTGGTAGTCAATTTCACTGAATTTGCAATTGACTTTGCATTATAAATTATGTGGGGTCTAAATGACCCCTTCGGTTCTTCTAGGAAGTTCGATTTCTCGGTACTTCTAGTGTTAACTGTCATTGCAAACGAATATACTACATCAGTTAGCAAAACAATGCAATAAATATGATGTTAGTGTAGGCCATCTTGTGTTGAAATAAAGTCTCCCCGGGGAGACTTTATTTCGAAGGGGGATGAAATATTCTCTCTCCCCGGAGACTATATTCTGAAACAAAGTCTCCGTGGGGCGAATTTATTCTGAAACAGATCCGCCGGGGGGAGAATCTATTTCGAAATAGAGTCTCCGGGGAGACTTTTAGGGGAGACTCTGTCACGCGACACCGGCAATAAACCCGGGTGATGTTAAGAACTTGAGAACTGGTAAGGAGATTTTTTTATTTCCTGAAGCCTTCTAGTCAGAAATAGTCAGTTTTTGGTTAATGCAAACTGTATCTATAAGATAATAACAGACTAATGCAGTCAGCAATACAAATACCTTTGTAAGCTAAAAATGTTATTTTTTAAATTTGAATCGGTGTAAACTTTTTGCGGGGAATGTGATGTCGTCCTGCGGGGAAGGAGTGGGGATGGGGAGAAAACCTGCGGGGATGGGGCGGGGATTGGGACAAACCATGCGGGGATGGGGTGGAGATTGGAAGATTTACTTGTTGCGGGGCGGGGATGGGGACTAGATTGTCTCCCCGCGTCACTCTCTACTTCTAACACCCAATTATCAATTGTTCTAGGCTTCCCAGCAGCATGAGAGTTGTCGCCGGTGTACATCAACAATCAGACCTCACTGGAGCTCAGACCATACCTCTCTCCGGCTACAGCATGGTAATCGTAATCGTCAAAGTAATCGCTACTCTAAAGCTAAGTTCAAGGCACCAGTTTAAGCACAAGTTTATTCATCAGCGCTGTTCGTCCAGATGTCTCCAGAAGGAGGTCAGAGTCTGGTTGCCTCCAGAGACCAGAGGCAGGATACAGAGCAGCTGTTGCGACAGGTTTTGTTGAGGAAGAGAAAGCTTGGAAGGCGGAGGATCGGTTGGATTGGGGTAGGAATTCTTGAAGAGGTGAGGCTACAATTTGGAGTGGAAAGCCTGTGAAGTGACAGGAAAATCTGTAGTAAGTCTTTCACTTTTTATAAGAGTTTCTCCGTAGTGATTGATCATCGTGGTCGAAGAACGATGTTCTAACTTTGCGATTCATTTCATGCTTGGCTAAGGAATGTTTCCAGACACAGAACACAGAGCGCATGTATATTGGCTCTTGCAAAACTTGGTGGTTATGAGGAATAGTGTTTGTAGTTCTATTTATATTGTTTGATGGTTTTTACAAGATCGAGCAAAAGCAGAAAGCAAATTTTTCCGTTGGTGTTTTGCTGTTAGCACGCAAGTTATGGTGTTGGTGGTGGGACCTTTGCCAACGACATCGCCATATTGAACTTTGCTACACCCGTCGTCATGGGAGGCAATACTCAACCGGCCACGTTACCTGTGGATGGTAGCAACAGCTACGACGGTTACATTTGCGTCATTACAGGCTGGGGCAGCACAGGTACGGCATTAGCAAAAATGCGTCACCTGCACTTTCAATTGATCTCGTCATAGCTATAACTAGAACTGTTTCAGAGGCTCCGCCTTCTTAGATCTCTGATTAGAATATTATTATCAGCGCCCTTGATGGGTTCTGAACTGATAAAAATTACGGAAATATGCAGATTAGGCGTGCTTTTATTATCACGTGGTTTGCAGTTTCTTCTGACACGTTTATACTTTTGCATCCTTAGGAATGAGATGTAAACTGAAGAACAAAAACATCAACGTAACTAAGTAGACGACTTAGTAGACGAAGAAAACAAACTTTCAGGTCGCTGGCCAACGTGCCTGAGGCAGTCTTCCTGAACCTATCCAGGAAGCCAAAAACCTTTATGTCTTAAAAAAGTTTACAATGTAGCCTACTTGCTATGTAACTCCGAGCATTAGTATTTGCGCAGACAGTAGACAGTGCATGTAAAGAAAGCACCATAGAAATAGCTTGCTAGAGACGATACTTTTTCGTAATTAGCCTACAATAACAATTACAATAATTACAATTATAATTACTTTGTTCTTTACTGGATTCTCTTTGAGGTGGATTCGAGCTGCGCAAGTCCCGGCTCCTGAACCTATCCAGGAAGCATGTCTTAAAAACCCCTATACCACAATGTAGCCTATTTGTTGTGTTGTAACTCTGTATTGTACTTACGTTTATTTGCGACAGTGCCACCCGCAGTAAAGATCCGAGAAATTAAGAAATGAGCTTGCGAGAGACGATACTACATTTTCGTAATTACGAATAACAGAACCAACCCATTACAATTATAATTACTTTGTTGTTTGCTATGTTCTCAACTGTAGGTATTGCGGAGCAAGACACCCTTCAGAAGGCGTCCATTGAAGTTCTCTCTACCATCGAATGTTCGTCTTTTATGGATTCCGTCCCTGAAAGCAGAGTTACGGACAGTCAGATCTGCGTCTACGACCCGGCTCATGTTGTTGGAGTTTGCGGCGTAAGATAATTAAATAGGACTTAATTACTCTTAAGGTTTTAGCAACTTTCCTGCGATTGTTTGTAAACTTAGTTATCGTTCTCTATATAAGTGACAACCTTCAACAACAACAAGAGTCGGCCGATCGCTTCCGCCACTGTTCGTGCTCTGGTAGTTCCACGCTCGGCCTGGATAAAGGAGGCCGGTGAAACTACTCGTCTTTGCGATGACACACTTATCCTGACCCAGCTCCATTTCACGGGCATTAGGTGGGACCCATTTGGGCTCAATACGGGTACCATATGGGCTCTACGCGGGTCCTATATGGGCTATATATGTGGACATGCTGGCAGAATTATAAATAGTTACTAATTAAGAAGAGTATCGATACTGCAGAATGCCTTAATTATTCGTGTTGATGTATTTTCAGGGTGACACTGGTGGCCCACTGAATTGTCCAGATGGTGCTACACTCGTTGTTGGAGTTGGTTCATGGATTATGGCGGATGGAGGTGACAACTGCCAACAGTTTAGTCCATCAGTTTACACCAGGGTCAGCTCCTACCTGGGCTGGATTGCCGCCAACACTCCGTAGGAAGCGAATGTCTCTCTGACCGACCTTTGCGAAGGGAGGATTTTCTGTAAATAGAATCCAGAAATGTCAAGAGAATTGGAGTGACTGTTATTTGCAATTTATTAGCTAGGGATTGGAATATTTCGAACTGCGAGATTGGATTAAAATATATACTTGGCCTAAGCTTCAGCAGTGTTTTAAGTTTTTATTGAAATTATGGGAAGCACAGGCCATTTGATCCTGCCTCTTTAATCGACCTTGTTATCAATTCTGGTTTATAAATTGAATAATTAGTTTGAAATTAATAAACAATGTTTAAATATATTTCTAACCGTTAAAATTATTAATCAACTGGTATTGCAATATAAAGAGGGCAAGACAAAACACGCATTGCAGAAACTCTTAAAATAAACCTGAGAAAGATATTTACGAACTTTTTAATCGTTTACGAGAGGAGGATATTGAACGTTAACGAATTGTCTGAGTCGGTCAATAAAACGGTGAGCATGACGGAAAATCTAATCTATGATCTGTGTTTTTCCAAATACATTTACTAAGCAGGACTCGAACATGAGAGATTGATTAATGCTGTAATTTATTAGACTGATTGTATATTTCAGTTCTCAAACAGAACAGTTCGACGTTGACGTCTACTTCAATTACCGTACGTCTAAGTGCTTACCGTGTCAGCATGCCTATTAATTATGGGTCCCATACTATATATGACCCAGGGTTCTATTATAATGACCCATATGGGCTCATTCAAATGGGCATGGGCATGACCTGAATCAAACACAATCCTCGCTTCAACTTAGAAATTGCGACCTGAACAAAATAGGTAAAATTGAAGCGACCATTGAATGATGTTTTGCGCCTAACAGCGCTATGGAAATAATTAGATTAAAAATGAAGCACATGAAGCATTTGTGCTTGACTGTGTATACGTAGCCTAGTATTCAACCACTCAATACTGAACGATTTGCCTATCGACAGAATAATGGCTTTATGGCACCATAGCCGTTGAAGATCTTGTAAATATTTATAGTGTCTTTGCTTGCTTATTGACTTAATTGCATCGTAGTTTCTGGAAATAATCTATGATTCATCCTGGGAGGTGAACCCAAATAAGCGAATCAACAAAGAAGTGCAGCTAGTATACATGCACTTCACTAAAGTTTTCGTGAGTGTGCGTTGGAAATAGACAGTCGTTGCTTGCTTGCTGAGCTCACGCCAACAGTTCAAGGGCAGAGTTACAAGAATAGAAAAGGAACATCCCTTGCTTCTTCTAGTGATTGAAAGACCAATAACTACCGATGTTCATGGATAAATTATTGAGCAAGTAGAACAATTCGTCTAGACAGGAGGGCTAATAAACGCAGATGGCAGCAACGAAAACACATACAAAGAAAAATGGGACACATTTCATAAGCATTTGAAGTAACGATCAGGATATGGAGAATTAGAGAATTAGAAAAGAAACCAAGGTAAAATAAGCTTATATACTAGACGATGATGCCACCGATTTTCCTATACGGATCAGAATGTTGGACAATCAGAAAACAAGATGAGAAAAGAATTCTTTCAAACCTACATAAAATAAGAAACGAAGATATTAGACAAGCATTAGGCATCCAAACAACTCCGCTAGACAAAGTCGTTCAACGAAGATTCCGATGGTTCGATATATAACTTATAGGGAGAATGCCAGCTGACAGAAAGCCCACACAATGCACTACATGCAAGATTTGAGGAAAAAGAAACAAAGGCAGACCAAAGACTATACGCTGGATATACAGCATAAATGAGGATACGACATCACTTGGACTAACACGGAGGAGAGCATTGGACTTGACGAGTGACGGAGGACAGTAGATATCGTTCACTCGTACCCATCGCCGCCAAAGGGCTGGCCTCAGGAACCGATGATGATGATGATGATGATGATGATGATGATGATGATGCTGATGCTGATGATGTTGATGATGAGTGGGGCGCGGTGGTGTAGGGGTATGCTCTGGTGCCTTGCAGCCAGAGGGTTGTGGGTTCGAATCCACCTCAAGCCGCCGCGTAGGGACCCTGGGCTAGTCCTTCACTCGCAATTGCTCATGCGCTTCGGTGTGAATCTCCGACTCAGTGTCCGCGCTGTATTCGGGAGCGCCTCTGAGTAGAAATCTTGAAGGGCGCTATAACAAGTGCTCATACATACATACATACATACATACATACATGATGATGATAACGATGATGATGATGATGATGATGATGATGATGATGATGATGATGATGATGATGATGATGATGATGATGATGATGATGATGATGATGATGATGATGATGATGATGATGATGATGATGATGATGATGATGATGATGATGATGAAAATGAATATTTAAGGCCTTCTAGTTGACTTGCCAATTGTTTTGTGTCCGTATTGCTCATTCCAATTTAAATATGTCGAATATTTCGGAGGCAGAAACAGATGAAAAGCTTATTCCAGGTTACTCTGACGCTGAGTAGCGTACAAACAAAACTAAGTATGCCATATTCTAAGTTAATTTTTCATATTATCCAGATATCATTTGCTAGATTCATTTTGCGTAATGAGACTTTAAACTTGCAGTTCCTAACAAAAATAATTATTTTTCGGTTTTTAGCTTGAGCGTTGAATCTGGCCATGTGAGGTCTTATTTCCAAGCAGTCGCAGTGGAGTTTGCCGAACTGTTGGTATCGACGACTACGGAGATGAATATATAACTGTCCTTAAGCAGAACAGTATAATGCAGTATAATGCAATCTTTACCCTCACAGCAGGCCCAAATGGAAGCACATGGACACATACAGGTTCCATCACACGTTCATGGACATGTTGGTCTTAACATATACACTTTTAGTCTCATTCCTAATGCTTATTAGTGCTTTGTCTGAGCAGGGAACTTCTAACACATGCTCTTGAAATCCTAATTTAAAATGTTTTCAGATGAGCTCAGCTCACTTGAATACACTTTCGCCAAGTGCTCAAACACTTGAAGAATTTGATACAGCACTTAAAAGAACAAACATAGTAGTTTCAATGTCCTAGCACTTTTAATTAGAACCGCGTTTAACAGTAGGCCTATACTACAGTGAAACTGCCACGTCACTGATTCCAACCAACAAGTAGAATGCTTTGATTGCTCACTAATTTATTAGACCTGTGCTAGAACATCCATAAATACGTTTTTAGAGCGTTCGCGACACGAGCATACTTGTTTTCGTCTATACAGACAACAAATCTTAGCCGGGCTACTATCTCTGCGTTCTCTAGAGATTCAAAGCACGTACTCAACGTCTTCAAAACATTCCAGTATTCAGTGATCAAAGAATTATTATAGTCATCAACATAAGTAGGTCGTTGGGTTCAAGCAGACTCATCATGAACGCGCCTTATGTTCTCTCAGAATAAGAAGTTTAACCAAGTCTTGAGATCAGGCAGTTAGTGGTTTTTTTATCGTTGTCGATTAAAAGTGGTTCGACAAAGTAAGCTACGAATGCTTTATTCTTATACTACATCCTTAAGAGACTAGTGCACGACTCGAGCCTATGACAGGTCCGTAACAGCCTAAAGGAGGCATATATCACTTGAAACACATCAATTGTTGCGAACGTTAAATTTTATTGTTGTCAAACTGTCACTTTTTATTGGTGTGCGGACTTTGCTTTTCTTGACTTCGCCTTCTAGGCGGTCTATATCACTTGAAACACATCAATTGGTTCGAACGTTAAATTTTATTGTTGTCAAACTGTCACTTTTTATTGGTGTGCGGACTTTGCTTTTCTTGACTTCGCCTTCTAGGCGGTCTATATCACTTGAAACACATCAATTGGTTCGAACGTTAAATTTTATTGTTGTCAAACTGTCACTTTTTATTGGTGTGCGGACTTTGCTTTTCTTGACTTCGCCTTCTAGGCGGTCTCTATCACTTGAAACACATCAATTGGTTCGAACGTTAAATTTTATTGTTGTCAAACTGTCACTTTTTATTGGTGTGCGGACTTTGCTTTTCTTGACTTCGCCTTCTAGGCGGTCTATATCACTTGAAACACATCAATTGGTTCGAACGTTAAATTTTATTGTTGTCAAACTGTCACTTTTTATTGGTGTGCGGACTTTGCTTTTCTTGACTTCGGCTTGCTTGAGTTTATAGTAGGCTATAGGCCTACATGTCTGCTCCAGATATGTAATGTTGCCAGGATGTGGCTCAATGTTAGTCATCTCGTTGACAACAGGGTAAGATTAGGCAACGGCCTAAGACAGTAGTAATTATTGGTCATAATGTTCATTAATATTAATAATAATATTATTGTGAATTGTTATTATTATTGTTATTATTATTATTATTATTATTATTATTATTATTATTTTGTGTGTGTGTGTATTATTATTATTATTATTATTATTATTATTATTATTATTATTGTTATTTTATTATTATTGTTATTATTATTATTATTATTATTATTTGTTTTATTATTATTATTTGTTTTATTATTTATTAATATTACCTGTTATTAAATTAATGCTATATTATTTATTAATATTAACTTATTAGTTATTTGTTTTTTATATATTTATTAATATTATTTATTATTATTATTCCTATTATTATTATTATTTGTTTTATTATTTATTAATATTATCATGTTATTTGTTCTTATAATATTATTATTTATTAATATTAACTATTTTCAATTGTTTTTATATTTAATATTGATATTATTATTATTATTATTATTATTATTATTATTATTATTATTATTATTATTATTATTATTATTCATTTCATTCATTCATTCATTCATTTCAGATATTTATATAGCGCCCCTTCAAGATTTCTACTCAGAGGCGCTCCCGACTACAGCGAGCGGACACTGAATCGGAGTTTCACGCCGAAGCGCATGAGCAATTGCGAGTGAAGGACTTGCCCAGGGTCCCTACGCGGCAGCTTGAGGTAACTATTATTATTATTATTATTATTATTATTATTATTATTATTATTATTATTATTATTATTATGGTTGTTGTTGCTGCTGCTGCTGCTGCTGCTTCTGCTGCTGCTGCTGCTGCTGCTGCTGCTGCTGCTGCTGCTGCTGCTGCTGCTGCTACTACTACTACTACTACTACTACTACTACTACTACTACTACTACTACTACTGTGGCGAACGTAAGTTTCGCCACGGCCTTTCATTTATAAATCTTCTAACATATTAATCGATGTTTTCCACTGGGCCGTTTGATTAAGGCCCTTGTTCTATAAATAGCAATTTTATATTACGTAAGGGTTAATTTTAGCACCTTGAGTCCCCGCGTGACTGAACGCTGGCTTTTGATTGGCTAGTGGGGATCTCTTGACCTCTAATGGAGGGAGATGATAGGAAGTTTCCGT
>JACEVL010003425.1:0-15250 GCA_020284085.1 Aporrectodea caliginosa
TCATGTGCAGTGGCGTAACTAGGCGTTTCTGCGCCCAGGGGCTACATTTAAGACTGCACCCCTCTTTCATATTCGAGTAGACTTCTAATCGTTCATATTTTGTTGATGTATTCCTGAGACTGATAAAAATGGGGAAGACAAGATAAGCTTTTCCAGCTTCATCTCCCCATGAGTTCGTTTGCAACTTGAGTCTCAACAGTGAAATTACCTAGTTTTGGCTCACCTATTGTTAAATCTCTAACATGCTGTTAATTAATTTTTTCGTTTTATCTGAGTGTTGATGCATAATCAAGCGCTCCTGAGTAGGCTAGTAAACTTGAAGGGGCGCTATATAAATCTTCGTAATGAATAATGAATGAATGAATAATCGGCAACTGTTTATGTATACTTGTGAATACGAATGCAAATGATTCAGTGAACTCAGACACAATCACAGTGCTGTGTAAGAGTGTGTACTAATTTAATACAATTACAAATATAGGTTCCAAAGCACGGCCTTGAAGGTCTGCTTACTCACACCAGTGTCTGTTGCTATCGACGAGCATAAAATTTTGTAGTGAAAGCTAATTACAAGAGTTTACCATTGCTCGTTGAAAATTGATCTAGTCCTTGAAAGTTTTAGGGCTCCTCCTTTACGATACATTTAGGTAGTCAGCAATAATCATAAGTAATCCATGTATTAAGTTGTTCAGTCACGTTCAAAAGGTTATAAGAGTCACATTCTTCTTGAAGTATGCTTCAAACAGAACCTTGCTATTTAGCTGAGAAAGTTTAGGCGAGCGTATTGCGTTAAGAAGGTCATTGAATTTCTTAGACGGTATACCTTCCTTTTTAAGTTTGCGTTTTCGCATTTGTGAAGTCGTGTTCTGATTAGAACTGTAATAGGAGTATGATAAAAAAAAACAACTCTGAGCGTTGCTTACGTTTTCCCCAGAAAGACCTTCAGTTAATAATTTCGAATAAGAATTTCCAGAGGTAAGCTAGGCATTTGTGGCTTTTACGACAGAACGAAAACGAAACGAAACGAAAGAAAAGAGAAGGATTTTCTTGATTGCAAAATCGTGAAGTAGCTTAACGGCGATTCTTTTGTAAATTAGACCTGTGGCAGTAATTATCGCAGTAATGTATTATAAAACGTATACTTAGTAATGTATTATAAAACGTATAGGCCCTACTTAGTAGGACTTACTTACTGCGTAGCGGAATAATCTTGCAGCTGATGTGAATTGGCGGTTACGGGTTCGACTCCGTGTCACGACCATGGGCAAGTTACTAGAGCATAATTGTCTATTCTGTCGATAAGTATGATTTGGTACTAGCGTTAGTTTGGAATTAAGCGACAATCCCTGCTATGCACTGGCCCAGTGTTCAGGACCTTTGGATTTGTTCTTTGCTGGCTCAAAGGAATAGAAAATGATCATTCACTTAAGTCCCGCCGTGAAACATGGGACCCTTACTGGGAATTACGTCTACGTTAATTGCTTCAGCCTAAATTAGTTTAGAGTTATAAAACCTTGACAACTTACTGGCACGTGTCTTATACGAGCTGCGTTTACCTGTCATGTACCAGTTACACTGGCATTTGCTTTTCCTTTCGCAGCTTTGTATATTGCTGTTTATAAACCAACCGTGCTAGTTTGTTCTTTTCTTTTAAGCTTACGTTCCCAGGTGATGCCAAACCCATCATCTTGATATAGTTTTCTTCCGGTAAATAGGCCCCCGGTTTAGCTTTACTCAACAGATTTGTAACAGCACAGTCTTTAGACGAGACAAACATCAGCGCTGTCTTTTCAAGGAGAATTATTAGAAGATTCCTTTAAGAGATATAACAGTGCAATTCGATATACCGAATAGTCCTACTACGTTTTGGATTCCAGTTGTTGTGTGACTTCGCACTTTGCATATTTTTTTGGACGTCGCCTTTCAGAAGCACAAATTGGCTTCAAACAGAGTGCATTGGAAGGAATTATGGCGCAAAAATACCGCTGCAATCGCCGCAATAAGTATCGTGTCAACAGTTGCTGTGCTCGGAGGAATAACGCTTGCTGTGTACTTCACCTGGCCCAAGGAAACAGGTAGGCCTATAAGAAAGACAACTGCTATGCCCATTAAAATGGTGTACACGGTGGCGGATTTGAATTGGAGCGGATATTTACTGACGAAACTTTCTTCATTTGCACTCTCCCAGGTCACTACTCATCACCTAGACAGAGTGGTGGTATTGGTGTACCTGGTGTACCTACGCGTCTTGCTATAGAAGGATAAGGTGCCATGTGTATAAGGATTAATGCAGGATAAAATTTATATTCATTCAAAAATGCCCGACAAAACAGCCTCTTCACAACTAAATATGCGAAGCCTACTTAGGATTTTCTATTGAGTAAAGGTCTACTGAATTGCAAAAACCTTAAAATAGTATAAGTGTAAGACAACTGTTGTAAAAGCGTGCCACGCGAGCTCTTGGAACACTCCTCAATATAATTATGAAAACCCTACGTTCGCTAAGAAACCATTCAACTTAACTCTACAAGTCGTCTAGAAAATGATAAGTCTGCCATGTAAACACACACATTCTAAAATATACACGCCTATAATTGGTAGGTTTGGTCTAGAATATGTCAATAATGTACATACAGGTGGTATAAATCTAGGTTTTGAGCTATAGAAAACTAAATTCGTGCAACAATAAGCACTGAACGTTGATGTGTGTTTTATAAATCGAGATTTTCATGAATTTCCAAGGCTTACCAAGAGAGATTGAACCCTCCTTGAGCTCTTATTCACTCATCCACTCGCTATGCTACCGCTAACTCTTAGTATTTGGGAATATGTCACACCCTTGTAGCCTACTCGGTTGATGCAAAATATTAGTAGAGATCTGTATAGTCTTTCAAAATAAAAGTCAAGTCAGCCCGCACACTGCTAGATTAAACATAATCAGTGTGTGTGTGTGTGTGTGTGTGTGTGTGTGTGCGTTTGTGTGTGTTGTGCTTGTGTTTGTGTGTGTGTGTGTGTGTGTGTGTGTGTGTGTGTGTGTGTGTGTGTGTGTGTGTGTGTGTGTGTGTGTGTGTGTGTGTGTGTGTGTGTGTGTGTGTGTGTGTGTGTGTGTGTGTGTGTATGAGTGAGTTTGTGTGTTTGTGTGTGTGAGTATGAGTGTTGTGGAATAATGCAAATAGAGTTTAATGATGATTCTAAGAGCGTTGGTTGCGCGCCTTGCTGGGCGTCGAAGTTGGAGTGGCCGGGTTTGTAGGCTTGAGCCTAAATGGGTGCGCGCCTAAGAGAAACTGGTTGTACATGTATGGCCCAAAAGAATTGAAAGCTTGCTTGTAATAGTACTAAGAAACCTTGCAAAATGTACGCCTTGCAATGCTTGAGCAAAGATGGGCTGTAGCTGAATGCTAGTGAGTAAAAATTGAGTGCTTGCCTATGTGAAAAGTTTTGGTGATGCATGAAAGAATTGGTAGCTTGCGTGTATAAAAATTGGCTGCATGCCTAAGTGTGAAAGACTCAAATAGAATGAATATTCAATGAGCTTTGGTGTGGCATGTACAGCGAAAGAAGAATGGGGAGGGGTATGCACACACACGTCCCCTAAGAAGAGCGACCCTTGCCCAAATTTAATGGGTGTCTGTTTTGCCTGAGGTGGTCGTTTGACCTTTGACCTTCAAAACTGATATTACCAGTGCTTTCCGTTTCAGTTTTCAGAAAAACTGATATTACTACCGCAAATTGATGACGTCATAAGGTGGGTGGGGGACTGGGTGATATTACTACTGGGCTATAATAACCTACTAGTGTCAGTTGTTGCATCAGATGTTGAAATTATTCCACAACAGCTGTGGAGCAATTGGCTTAGCCTACATTTGTCTTTTTTTTCTTTGTAGACCAAGTCAGACTGGTTGGAAGTTTTACTATACTCAACAGGACCATTGCAGACGTCAGCGACTCATCCATTTGCTCATATGTAAGCAACTTCACTGTAGACCCTCGTGTATTGTGGTACAGTACGGTACAGTGATTTATAATAAAGCACAGCGTCGTACAATGAAATGAAAAGCAATACAACACATAACATGGCAAGGCCATCGAAACATAAAAAAAGACTCATAAATTTCAAATACTCTCCAAAGATAAATAAAGTGTCTCATAAATAACTGTAATCTTGAAGGTGTATTATTTGTTTTACTCAGAATTATTCTCTGCTATCCGTTTGCCCACAAAGAGTCTGCTAACTGCTAACGATTTGACCCTCGTCTGTAGGTTAAATCATCCCATACAACCGGTTACGAAACTGTTGATTCTACATTAAGCTAAAGTATGCACGTTTTCATTTATGTATGTATGTATGCCTTTATGTATGCATAAGCCGACTATTGTTACGCTGTCTTTAAATGATTCCACAATAATTGGGCGGCCCAAGTTAGCGCTTATTTCGTCCGCTAAAAAACTACCTTTTGTGTCCGAAGTAGTCTACAATGCTTTGGCACACTTGTTTGTAACTGTATATTGTCCTTTTATAAACCAACTTCCAATCATGACCCTGCTCCTTGCAGGACTGCCAAAAACGATCCAAGTTTGTACAATTTGAAACTCCACCTTCGGACCCATTGAACGCGAACGTTGCACATGTAGTTACGCCAGCGACCACATATTGTCACTTAAGAGAAACCTAATAATACCTGGAGCATAATTCTAGTTGCCCCTGAACGGCCTTCAAGTGTTCTTACTTAAATATTCACTGTTACGATGCAATAAATAACATTACCAAATACAGCACACACTAGAAACAACATGCATGATAATGCATTCGTCTGACTACTGGACTGGTAATCGACATGTCGGAGTTCAAATCCCCACCAGTAAAATGTTTTGGAACTTCTGCTCCTCTTTCACCACTAACGTACTCAGTTATCAAATGAGTGCATAGATAGGCTGACAGCCGATGGGTAGACCAGACAGAGAGAAGAGGACTGGCAACCAGCCCTATATGCCGAAGCAAGGAAAGTGTAGAAGCTAACTTTTAACCCATGACTGTCCATCATGGTTAGCCTTAAAAGCCGATCTCTTTTTCTCTTATTTTCTTCCGCATAATAGAAATACACTCCAAGTACCATAGCATGGCACAAAATACCTTTGCATTGTGGTTTCTCGATAACTTATGTTTGTAGGTGACAGCAATCCTTACGAATGCGAACCTAGCGACATCTAAATGCACTATTACTGAGAAGAGGTAGGATAAAATTAATATATCCTTTTCAATGTTCAGTACAAATTATCGTTGTTGCTTTTACAAGGCTATGCAAAATGCTGTACGTTTTTCTTAAATAAAACCATTCTATAGATAGTAAGACAGATACGTAACCTAACCAGACGTAAACTAACCACGCATCCTCAAACATAAACACACCAAAGCAAACGAAGCCTAGCCTAATCTATTCAAACTTAATCAAACTTCAGCTAATCTAACTTAATATAAATATAACTTAAAATAATGTAATATATATATATACTTTATTTCGCACAAAGCAGAACACAGAAACTAAGCAAACTAAGCAGACTAGAACAGAAATACAAAAATTCCTTCCCAAACAGACTGGGTGACAACTCAAACTATTGCTCCTCTCGAGGCATAAACGTAGTGGACCCGCGATCTTACATAATACATAATATAAAATAGTATAAATAAAGCAAACATAACCACAGTAGCCTAGATAAGCATGACCAAATCTTACCAACCTAAAATGACCGAACCTTATCTAGCCAGTATTACCCTAACATGGTCCAACCTAACCTATAAACCAGAACAATAACGTAACCTAACCAAACCTAACTATCTTAGCCTGGCGCATGAGTATCATCATCATTTATTTATTTAGTGTTAAAAATTACATAATTATATTCTTTCGCTACTTTGCACAACAGAATTAAAGAACCAGAACTGAAAAGCTTAACTAAGAGCAACTGTGATTCATAACATATTATAGCAAAGCGCAATATAACCGATGGCATATATGTTTTTGTAGTCCTGGTAGTGTCAGACTCAGGTACAGTATAGATATCGATTACACCTCGGATGTCGACATCGTCTTGAAGAGGGCGAGTTCTGCTATCGCGAGAAGTTCATCGGATGCCAGTGTCTTTCTCATAGACCAACGATCCATCACTTTTGAGGATAGAAACGTTAGCTATAAGAAAACTTTGACAATGTCGATAATGTCTGGTAGTGGGTGGGTCGAATCTAACCCAACGCAAATGCCGAGTAAATTCCAGAGATAGGCTATTACAACGCAATTGATAATTTACGCAGTGGCGGCGCCAGAGGGGCTAGGGGGTGCTTAGCCCCTAACTGCGGTTCAGCCCCCCCAAAGGAAAGGTTTTAAGCAAAAAAAGGTCGTCGCATTCCAATGGGAATAACTTACCATGGCTTTTTGAGCTTTAGCCCCCCCCCAAACCTGAAATCCTGGCGCCGCCACTGAATTTACGTGCTTGCTGGCGTCACATTATAAAGCAGTTTGTCTATTTGCAAAGTTCATCTCCTCACAATGGCCTGAACAGTTACATGGCTTGAAATGGTTGGATAACGATGCATGCATTACATCGACCATCTCACAATGCAAAAGGAATATATTTCTTTCCAGGCACGCAACAGCTCTTCGACCACAAGCTTGCACTTTCCGTTCCATTATCCCTCTACTTTCTATTCAGGTGAAGACCTGCTCCTCGCTCGCGCCCATACGAGGTCATCACTATTTTGTTCCATCTCTAAACTGCTGTTCTTTGTACTTGTTGCGTTTGTGTCAACGAGTTTCGTAATAAACGAATAGTTGTAGTATCAGTCATCCTGCCTCAGCGTCAATTGTGCTGCTCATTTAGCTATTCATTCAGCGCATTTGCACAGTGCATTTATCGGCTTTGTAGCTGCAAACAGGCACAGTTCTGCTTATCCCTCGAAGCGTGTCTAGTGCACAATTTTACTTCATTAAGTAAACGAACTACTTGGAGCTGATAACGTAACACACGAGACGACATAGCTTAGTCTAATGTAGCATACCATATAACAATATAACGCAAAACCACAGCTCAGCCAAACACAGTATAACATGTAGGCTTAGTCTTGTTAATGTATGTACAGTGTACCTTTAGTTATATATTGTTGTGAATGTGTGAATTTGTAATCTGCTCCTGCTTATATCAACCATCACTTACTCGTTGTATAGGCCTACAATGTAATGCATGTGCGCTTGTCAGATGCAAGTAAAGGCTACTAACTTAACGCAGCATAACATAACATAATTATAATCGTATAGCCTTATGGTCTTACTGCTCTGATATTACTGCGTTATCGGAACTTATTTCAGGTGTCGTTCAGAACTTCTGCACAAGCAAAACTCCGTGCCTGAATGTTAACTCGAGCTGCATCTCTGTGGTCGGTGGCTACGAATGTGTATGCTGCGTTGGATTCATCCAAAGCGCACAGAGCTGCCTCAACGGTAACAAACGACATAATAACATAACCTAACATAACATCAATGAGAGATTTAAAAGAACAATCGATGAAACTTAATTGGGGCTATATCGAATTCCCAGTTGCTGCAGATGCTAACATAATAAGTAAGTTTGAGAATAATAATAATATTAGCGTTAATCTATTCGGTTATGAAAAAGAAATATTCCCAATTTACGTGTCGAAACGGCAGACCTTTACTACACCGGTTGTTGACTTATTGCTTATTTCCGACGGGGATAAGAAACATTATTGCCTGATCAATAAATGATTAAGCGCGGAATCAGAGGAGGTGTCAGTACAATTTCGAATCGTTATGCGAGAGCGAACAACGAATATATGGGAGAAGCATTCGACAGTAGTCGACCCCCGTCGTTTGTAACATATCTAGACGCGAATAATTTGTACGGATTGGGTATATAATGAAGACTTAGTGATCGTGTCATGATGAGTAATATCGAAACTCTAGAAATTCCCACCAGACTTGCCTTATAGTTCCGCATACGTTGTTCCGTCTCGTGATAATGAGTAATATCGAAACTCTAGAAATTCCCACCAGACTTGCCTTATAGTTCCGCATACGTTGTTCCGTCTCGTGATAATGAGCGATGGTGATATCTCGTGATCGTGAATGTGCGTCAGATTCTAGATCCGTCTAGAATGTTCTCGAAGAGTCGGGACTATATAATAAGTAGGCGACCGGGAGTTTGTTCGTCACACATTAACTTTTTCGGACGAGTTGTGACCAAATTCTCCTCTCAGACTGTGAATATAGGCGGTGACTCGTGGCGCATGCGATCTTATCGGTGCCACGGGGTATGACGTGAACGCGTTCGTATGGCTATATACATAAGGGTGGATTGAAAAAAGCGAAAATTAGACATCCGAAATTTAATAGTAACCAAAAGTTGCCTGATGGCATGGGGTCAAAAAATGTCGAAAAAGTTTTTTAAAATTTTAATGTCTTCATGCTCCCCCAGAGGGCCAAAGTTACGAAAAATAGCGTTTTTTCGAGAAAATCGCAGGTTTTCTTTTAAAATATTCTAATTGAAAACTAATTAACTGTCATTCAATATACCGTTGGAAAGAGCTCTTAAAACTGAATAAAATGATGTATTAATTTCCAGAATATTCCCGTATTTATAGAAGTTATTAACTTTTTACCATTTCCCATGTTTCGCGACATGTCGCTAAGTCTGAAAACGGTTAAACACTAATACATTTTTTACCCTTCGAGATATTTCAACCGATAGTATGTCATTCGATTCAGCCCTGGACCGCCGTTCCAACGGTACTGTGTGATGCGGGATTATTTAACAGGACACATTTGTTTTAAATATTTTACAGTTTTAGTATAGTTTTGTTTGCAATCTTTCATTGATTCTGTTGTCATTTAACCCTAAATGGTTCCTTGGGGTGCAATCGGCACCCCCTGGCCGTTTCTATGGCTACTCACGTGTTATTATTAAAATTTCAGCAGTTATCTTCTAGGACATTGTAAGTGTACCATTTTTCCCTATAATCATGCATAAAACAATAAAAAAGAGTTGACGTCAATTTTTGCCAGCACAAAATTTGCACCCCAAAATTATGACGTTGATATGATAAACAAATTCAGGTAACTGGTGCTAATTACTGCAATAGTTTGTTATGTTATTATATCTTAGAACACTTCCTGATATTAGTTTGACCTTTTTAGAAGTCAGCCATAATTTTTTGCTTACATTTCAAGTACCGTAGTAGAAAATAAATAACACCATGGCTAGGTATTCCACAGCTGAAGCTCTTCGAGATTATGGAAGAGGGCACAGAAGTTGATGAAGACAGTGTAGCTGAAGGTGATGCCGATGATAGTGAAGATGGAGATTATTTGCCTGAAGTTGGTACTGCCTCTGATAACGAAGATCATGTTTCCGAGGAATTCGACGAATCAGAAGATGTCAGTGCGTCTGACGAAGAGCAGGTAAATGAACCATCTAGCCTACTACACGGAATACAAGAGGAAGAGGTCGTGTAAGAGCTGGTACTGCAAGAGGAATAATAAGATAAATGGACTCTGTAGAATTCGAAGCAGGAACTGAGATACCAGCTAAAGTGAAGAGGACACAGGGACGTTGTCATCTGCGCCCGCGCGAGTTTGACAGGAAGACGCGCAAATTCTGCGATAAGTGCTGTAGGCCTGCTTGTCCGGCACATTCTAGTCAATATATCAAATGTGCTGTGTGACAAATGTATGTAACTGAACGATTTAGATGTCATTTGGAGAAAATATTGAACAGTATGTTTATATAAAATACATGGTATTCGATTACCGATAGACAGAGCGTATCCTTGATTTACACTCTCAAACAAATAGGGGGTGCAGTTTGAGCCCAAAGGACCTGGAACGTAACTTCCTGACATGGGCCCATTGAGGGTTAAGCTGTATGAACACTTTGTCCGATGAATTGAGCGCTAGGAACATTCCATTTTGTTCATGAATAATTGCAAAATGTCGAAGCATAAAAACTACAATGCCTACTCGTTCTAAAACATAGTTTTCGATGTTCGAACACAGACAGGAACTACGGCAGACTGTTCTACCCACGTTTGAGAAATGTATCTCTGTTCAACTACCTTGATCTTCACTCTCTAATGCCTTCTTTTCCGTCTCAATTTAGGAAATCCAATCGATGGAATCTTTTATGCAGATATATTTCATGATGTTGACTGTGGCCATGTCACTCTACTCTTCCTCTATGACATCAGTACCGCTTTTGACACTGTTGATCACACCATCCTCTTAGACCTGCTGTCTAGGTCGTTTGGGATTTTTGACTCTGCTATTCTTTGATTCCATTCATTCCTAAGGGATCGCTCTGTTTCTGTAGTTTTCGGTCCTACCCGCTCTTCCTGTGTCCATTTGTCTTATGGCTTACCTCAGGGCCTTGTCCTTGTTCCCCTTCTGTTCATCTTGTATTCTCGGATCTAGCTAGTCCACTCTGTGTCCTTTTCCACCAACATGCTAATGACACGGGTTCTTTAATTCATTCTCGATCCTGTTCTCTCTCTATCACCATCTCAAGGCCTAGTGTACTTTAGTTTATTCTTTCCATAGCATTTGCTCCCTTCTTTCTTCGGTCTGTGGCCATTTGGCTGTCCCTGGAATGCGTACCTCTATGTGAGCCATAGGTCTAGGAATTTCGCTTTTATTGGTCCTCCAGCTGAAACCGACTGCCTAAGTCCCTTAGGACTGACTTCTTTTCTCTTACATCTGACCAGTTCCTCAAGCACATGAAACCTCTCTTTTTGTCAGTGAATATACTTCCTGGGTCGGGAGCGCCTCTGATTTTAATTGGCGCTTAAGTAGAAACATGAGCGGGAGACAACATTGATATGATCAGACAGAGAGAGGACAGGATCCAGAATGAATCAAAGATCATGCTAAGGTGAAGAAAGGTGCACATTGGGAAACGTAAGGCGAAGGGATTCGGAGTCAATCCTGGCAAGCTGGGCATGGCTACCGAGCCAAATGTATACTGGGTCTTGTCTTGGTTTGGACAAAGACGATTAACGGACAACCATCAATCAAGAACAGGTGAAGCCTCTAGAATACGTTCCACCAGAGCAGCGGCTGCGGCCTAGTGCTCGGCAGGACCATGAAGGTAAGGCATGAATGGAACCAAAGAAGAGCAGACTAGCAGAGCTAACAATCCCAAACGACCTAGACAGCAGGTCTAAGAGGATGGTGTGATCAACAGTGTCAAAAGCGGAACTGATGTCATAGAGGGAGAGTAGAATGATGTGGATATGGTCCACATAATGAAATATATCTGCTAGAAAACTCACCATAACAGATTCCGTCGAGTGAAATTTCCTAACTTGAGACGGAAAAGAAGGCATTAGAGAGTGAAGATCAAGGTAGTTGACCAGTTGAACAGAGATACATTTCCTCAAACGTGGGTAGAACAGTCTGCCGTAGTTCCTGTCTGTGTTCGAACATCGAAAACTATGTTTTAGAACAAGTAGGCATTGTAGCTTTTATGCTTCGACATTTCGCAATTATTCATGAACAAAATGGAATGTTCCTAGTGCTCAATTCATCGGACAAAGTGTTCATACAGCTTAAATGACAACAGAATCAATGAAAGATTGCAAACATAACTATACTAAAACTGTAAAATATTTAAAACAAATGTGTCCTGTTAAATAATCCCGCATCACACAGTACCGTTGGAACGGCGGTCCAGGGCTGAATCGAATGACATACTATCGGTTGAAATATCTCGAAGGGTAAAAAAGTTATTAGTGTTTAACCGTTTTCAGACTTAGCGACATGTCGCGAAACATGAGAAATGGTAAAAAGTTAATAACTTCTATAAATACGGGAATATTCTGAAATTAATATATAATTTTATTCCGTTTTAAGAGCTCTTTCCAACGGTATATTGAATGACAGTTAATTAGTTTTCAATTAGAATATTTTAAAAGAAAACCTGCGATTTTCTCGAAAAAACACTATTTTTCGTAACTTTGGCCCTCTGGGGGAGCATGAAGACATAAAAATGTTAAAAAACTTTTCTCGACATTTTTTGACCCCATGCCATCAGGCAACTTTTGGTTTCTATTAATTTTCGGATGTCTAATTTTCGCTTTTTTCAATCCACCCTATTGTACATACGGTGCTTGTACTCGAGCCATGTAAAGGTTGGTAGATTGGTAGATGTGGACAGGGGCGCAACCACGGTCCAGAAGTTGGAGGACCTACTAGAATGTGTAAGTGGGGTAGGGGGAATTGCGAGCGCCGAAGGCGCGAAGCTGCGATTGCCGAAGGCAAGAAGCCCCTTACGACTAGGGGGTATGGGGGAGCGTCGTAAGCTCCCCCATCGGGGTCTGGGGCGGAGCCCCAGAAGCCGACGCAATTTTGAGCATTTGATGCCAAATGGAGTACATTTTGGGCTTTTATTTACCTCAAATTTTTCACCGATGATTTCGATATAAAAGTACCTAATCCATCTAGATCTGTGAAAAATATTACTTTATTATATGAATAAACTGGATGTGACAAGGGTTTAAGAGAATTGAACGGAAAAGAGTAAGTAAGCCCCAGAAGCCGACGCAATTTTGAGCATTTGATGCCAAATGGAGTACATTTTTGGCTTTTATTTACCTCAAATTTTTCACCGATGATTTCGATATAAAAGTACCTAATCCATCTAGATCTGTGAAAAATATTACTTTATTATATGAATAAACTGGAAGTGACAAGGGTTTAAGAGAATTGAACGGAAAAGAGTAAGTAAGCCCCAGAAGCCGACGCAATTTTGAGCATTTGATACCAAATGGAGTGCATTTTGGGCTCTTGTTTGCCTAACAATTTTCAAAAGTTGGAGGGGACTGTCCCAACCTGTTCGAAAGTTGGGGGGGACGCGTCCACGGCCGTCCCAACCTGTTCGAAAGTTGGGAGGACGCGTCCCACGGGTCCCATAGGGTGGTTGCGCCTATGGATGTGGACCGTAAGCAGGTGCACATATGCGGTAATAAGCCAGAGTATCCGATTTGTAACTACTATTACAAGCTTAGTTTGCTGTGAAAGTTTAGGTTTCTGTATTTATGAAGTTGAATTTTGATTCGAATCTGTAATAGGTCTATGATTTCAAAAGTTTTTTAATTTCAAACGTTATTCCGAGAAAGGCATTCTGTTAATAATTGCGTATGAGAATTTCGACAGGTAAGCTTAGAACTTTGGAATTTTCGATAGAATTTTAAAAAATCATTACAGCGCTATCAACAGAGTCGCATTTAAAACCATTTATTCAATAGATTTGCATAAGCGTAGTCTACATATAGAATACAAAATTACCAGTTCTGTTTTCTTAAGGAGATTTATTAGCCCTGTCTTTCAAAGGAGAATTATAAGAGGAATCTTTTAAAATAGATACCAGTGACATCATCGTACAGAATAGTCTTACCGCCAGTGTTATTTTAGTTCCAGAATTAATTTCTATTCCTGTTCTTATTCTATTCCACTGTCGTCATTTTTGTTCTAGTTTTAGTTCCTCTTTATAAATAAATTTTGTTCTTGTTCTAGTTCTACTTCCTATTTAGAAATAATTTTAGTTCCAGTTCCAGTTCCAGAAAATTTATATTTCTAGTTCCATTTCCACTTCCAGTTCTCACAGAAATGTCTAACATGAACGATTAATGTCTCTCAGACTGTCACACAAAAGACTGTCTTGACCCATTTATGAGATTAGTATTTTACGAAAAATGTGAATGCCGTCATTCCGCCTAGCTATTAAAAATTAAGAAATATTTATTTTTTCTATTCCGTTCTCGTCCCAGAAAATATTGCAATTTTTATTCCTATTCTATTCTCGTTCCAGACTTATTTTTTATTCCAGTTTTCGTTCCGTGGAACTAATTTAAAATAATTATTATTCCTATTCTATTCTCAGGAACTAAAATAACACTGCTTACCGCGCCTCGTATTCATGTTGCTGCTTGACTTCGTACGTTGAATATTTTCTGCACGACGCTTTTCAGACGCTCAAACAGGCTTCAAGGAGATTACATTGCAACCAGTTATGGGTGCGATCAGTCCGGCTGCAATAGTCGCAATAAGTATTTTGTCAACAGTTGCTGTGCTCGGAGGAATAGCGGCGGCCGTCTACTTCACGTGGCCGAATAATACAGGAGGTAGGCCAATTAGATCACTACAAAGCAAATTAATATGTTATACACGTTAGCAGGTTTTGAATTTGAGTGTTTGTTAGTAGGCGGGTTCGAGCGTCCTGTGTGATGGTTTCTCTATGGCAGAGGTGGGCAAACTTTTGGCACATTGGGCCACATTCAAAGCCAAAAGATTTCGGAGGGCCAGATAACAAATTTTAAACTTTTAATAACTATTCAAATGAAAAAGGTTTACTGAATTAAATTTAATTATACTTTGACTGTAACTTGTGAGATGTATGCAGCTGTGAACATACATAACAATTTTTCCTTAATCCAGAGTGATTGCACTGGTTGCATTCATTCATTCAGTCTGGGCACTTATATAGCACCCCTTCTACAAACCTACTCAGGGCGTTCCCAGCCCAGCCACGGCTAAAGAAAAAAGACTTGAGTGATTTATAAAACCCAGTTTGATTGGTCAGAGGTAGCAAACGCTGTTCCGATGGTAGGTCATTCCAGATGGAGGGGCTTGCAACCGAGAAAGCTCGGCGCTGCATAGCAGCCAAGCGAGGCCGTGGAACTAGGAGTTGCCCCGTCGTCGCGGAGCGAAGCGCCCGGACACTGGACGGCAGAGGTCGCTCACGTAAGATGGAGCACAGCCAAGAATGCAGCGTCAAACCAAGCAGCAACTCGATATGAGATCCGTTGGGCCACAGACAGCCAGTGCAACACATCGCGCATGTAGGCAGAGACAGAGGCGAATTTGGGAATTCGCACAATGAGCGGAGGGCAGAACATCGATCTAGTTGCCCCAGAACTCCAGACATAGGCCTAAGTGGATGCGAATAATACAAACCGGAATAGCAAGTAAGAAAGCAGCATGAGGAATTCTTCTTGGGGTCTAAATTTTAAGACTTTTCACTTTTCTGAAAAATTTTGTGGACCGGCTAAAATGTGTTGGCGGGCCGGATAAAAAGTGTTGGCGGGCCGGATCTGGCCCTGCGGGCCGTAGTTTGCCTACCCCTGGTTTAGCCTATCACTTCATTCTATAGAAAAATTAATAATAGCAACAACAACAACTATAATAATAAT